>PVIW01003665.1:0-159326 GCA_004026585.1 Noctilio leporinus
GGGAGACGGTGGGGAGACGGTGAGGAGACGGCGGGGAGACGGGGGGGAGACGGGGGGGAGACGGGCGGGGCGCGGGGGCGGGGGCGGGGCACACCGAGCGTCTGGAGCCCCACACAGGCGCCGCCCTCACTCACCTCCGGCTCCGCCGTCGCTCCCGACTCGCTCGGACTCGGTCGGCTCCTCCGCCCTGGCCGGCCCGGGCCTGAGGAGGTGCCTCCGCGGACGCCCCGCCCCTTTCCGTTGCCAGGCCCGCCCCCCGGCGCTGCCGCTCATCCCCATTGGCTGGTCTGCCGCAGCGCAAGGGGCGGGGCTGCGAGCAGGTGCGTGCACCCAGCGGGTTGGTCGGGATTCCGGCCTCGAGGGCTCATTGGCTGGGCTCCAGCGGACAAGGTGGAGCCTCCGCAGGCTGGTCGGGGAGGGAGACATTTTGTACCGAGGGCGGGCGGGAGCGGACCCCTTCGCACGTCACCCCTCGGGGCGGCGGGGGGCCTTGGGCGGGAGAACACACCCGATGGGGCCACACAGGATGTGTTGTAGAACTGCGTGCAGGTGCCTGTGTGCTATGAATGGCGCCCCAATACTTTCCGTTTTTAAAAGGTCCTGCAATGAAAGCCAGAGGCCTCCGTGGGCCGCCGTGGTGGCGCTGGAGCTGGGACGCGAGGGCACCGCCGTCCGGATGCCCGCGCTGCCCCTGCGCCTCGGCGGGCGCCAGGCCCGCTGGGGCCCTGCCCGCCTGCTGCGCCGCGCGTGCGCCTGGCGGGTGCGAAGGGACCTTGCTGAGCGTGGCGGCGGCCGGGTGCGGGTCTCGCCGCTACCGCGCTGCTGTCGGAGGTGCGTCCGCCTTGGAGGAGGAAGCTGCTGTTTGGGTGAGTAATGGAGGGGTGGGCATGGTGGAGGGAGTTCAACCCACTTAGAAGGTACGGGGACTGGACCCGCCTTGCAGCGTGGCAAGTGAGGGAGGAAGCGGGAACGGCCTAGTGGCTGGCGGCCGACGCCCCTGGCTGAGATGGGGAAGCCGGGGAGAGAAGCCCTTTTCCAAGTTGGGAGATTGTTCGCTTCGTCGCTAAACACCTTGTGTGTGAAACTCCTGACAAATCTGGGACTCACTGAGCTTCCTTTCGGGGACTGTGATCCGAAGCCCACGGCTTGCAGAGCAGAAGCAACAGCTGGAGCTGAGCCCGACGGGTGGGGACGGAGCAAGTCCTCGCCCATCCGTTAAGCAGTCCTTGGCTGGGGCCACGCGCCCTCCAACGCGGGTCTCAAGTTGTCCCTTCTCACCAGCGCGTCACCCTGCCTCACTCCCTCTGCCCTTTGCTCGGGCTGCCCCGAAAAACATGATCAGGAATAACTAGTGGGTAATGAAATCAGCTTCAGGGAACCCCTTACCAGACTGAGACAGGGCACAGGATTCCAGGCAGAAGGTTCTGCGAAGGAAAAGGCAAGGGTGTGGACAAGTCTACCAACTTCGGGGAGCGTGGTTGGGGCTCCTTGGGGAGCGGCAGAGGAGACTGAGCCCAGTTAGGATGGAATGTGAGGGGCTCGGAGCGCCCTGCCTGGCAGATGGAGGTGGGCTTCCCAAACACTCTGCAGAGCCAGGCCCACAGGGAGGGCCCTCTGGGAGCCCAGAGATGCGAGTCTGGTCTGTCCAGGCGCCCTTGCTTCTGAAGCTGGTTAGCTATTCACCCAATGTTTCCTTTACAGGGTGGGCACACAGCCAGACTACATTTCCCAGCTTGCCTTGCAGCGTGAGTCCTGGCCCCAGGATGTAGATGGAAGATGGAAAACCTCTTGTGAGTGATTCTCTTCCCTCATGTACCTGCTGGACACCGATGTCCAAGGCAACTTGAGAACTAGCTGAAGGAGTAAGGGGCTCTGTCAGCATGTCTGTGAATAATAGTCTGGAGCAGAGTCTATCTCAGCTAAAGGAGCAGGGATTAAATCTCCATTGAGATTTCAGGGTTCATTGATTCTGACTGCTAACCTTAACTAGTACACAGCTGCAAACCCACAAGGCACAAAGAGTCGTTTGGTCTGGCAGGTTGTCACCAGAGGTTTATGCCCTAGGTGTGCACCATGGTTTCTTTTATTTTCACCAAGAACAGATCAGATAACTTTGGCTGTCTTTCAACATTAGTGAAAAGCCAGGCAATAAAAACTCTGCTCACTGCCCTTCCCAGGGCTGGGCAAGCTGATGTGTCCAGAAGCCCCCAAATGGATACTTTCCTCAGGTGGGCTGTGCAGGCTGCTGAAAGGCAGAGGTTTGTGAAGATGTTCTCAAAAGCCCAAAAAAGTGCTTGTGGAGTGTAACATTCTGGGAGTGTTGATGCACTTTTACAAGCCTCTCACAGAAACCCAGAGTGTTAGGTACCTCTGCTTGGGCCCCTTCCGTGTGATGTCAATGTTTTAACTACTCTTCAAATTGTTGTCAGAGGCCTACATCTCATTAGCGTTTTTATTTTCAAGAAGCTGAATATTTCTTATACACACATTAAAGTCAACATTTAAAAATCTCATTTAATAACCCTATCACCCATAGTAAGACATGTGAATTGTCTATGATGCCTCCCTGTCAGGTTTGTCAGGCCTACCTTGGATGTTCTTAGTTTCTTGATTCTCACTTCCTTAGTTTAAGTCGTCATTTCTCCCAACTCTGCCATGTGAAGGTGGGCAGGTCCCTGGAGCAGTAATAAGCTCTTCTGGTCCTCAGTATGTTCCCCAGGGCATGGGCCCAGCATGAGCATTGCCCTCCAACAAGTCTCCTTTCTTCTGGTCCTTCCTGCACCCTACTTTCTTCTAACATCATCCCCGGAGAGATCTCATTAAAATTTAGGACAGATGATGTCACCTCTGCTCAAATGCAAGTGGCTTCCCCATCATTCAGAGAAGTCAGAGTCCGGCCCACAAACCCCTGGCCACCCACATCACCCACTCCCGCCTGCTCGTCCCCTCCCCAACCCGAACCCCACAGGGAGTGATCCTTTCTGCCAGTTTGGCTCCCCGCTGTATCTCAGTGTGGAGCACCCCGTAGTGCTCAGTAAGCACTTGCTAAATAAATGATTCCAAAAGCCTCTAGGTTTCCCTGCCAGCCACTCCATTCCTGAAGCCACGCCACATGGGTAGGTGGTGCCCTGCTCACCACCACGTCTAAGTGCAGAGCTGGGGATGGAGGAGTTCATCAGAGTAGGCCCAGGACTGCACCCAAACCACTCTGGCCCTTAGCATGTACAGAATGCTGACGTCTAGAGTCACACTGATAATGGGAGTGCCTACATGCACTTTCCACGGAAATTATTTTTTTGTAATGTTGCTCCAGACCACCCCGTATGCCCGTCATGGACAGAATCACCCAACACCAAACACAGGTCCAGCTGCAGCGCTGAGGGCAGGCTGAGGCCCTGCGTGGCTGTGCTCATGTGCAGAGGGTTGCAGGGGCCATGCACAGATGCCAAGGGAGCAGGTGGCCCCACTCCCCAGCAGACAAACAGAAGTGACCCTAGGGAACAGGCAAAGGTTCTTAAGCAAGAATTTATTTTAAACACACGTAGTGGGTATGGAGATTGACCTCAGCAGAGACACATTTCAAAGCAGGTCACAGCCTTGTCTCCCAGCTCCAGCCCTACACTTGCCACCTCTTTAGCCTGAGCTAGGTCAGGGGAAGGGCCTCCTAGTTTCCAAACAAAACATAGGAACTAAGGGCTAATAGAGAATTACACAGCCTTACGTTTATTAGTATCTAGCAAGAAAAAGAAAATCAAAATCCCCTCCCTGCTCCAACTCCACTTCCATGAGATGGGCCCCAGGGAGCAGAGTCGGCCCAGGGAGCACCTGCTGCCAGCGCTGTCCTTGGAGCCTGGTCACCTGTGCATGGCACCCCCAGTGCCTGAGAGCGGACCACAGGCCCATTCCTCCACACACAAGGACAAAAGGGCAGCTGGCCTTTCTCCAGCCCTCAGCGGTCAGCCTTGAGAACTTGGAAAAGATCAGCGATGTTCATCAGAGCTTGATGGATGTGGTTCCCAAAGCGCTGGGCATTCTGCAGAAGCCAAGAGCCCAGACCAAACTTCAGGTGAGCCCCTGCCCTCTCTCCCCACAAACAAGGGCCCTTCCCTAGCCAGACTGGTGCCCCCCCCCACCCCCCCCACCCCTTTCCTCTGGTCTGAGCGGGAGCAGGAGACTCACAGTCTCTGAGCTTGAAAATTTGCTGGAGATGTGGAAGAAGATGGTGTCCTCCCCTGCCATCATGTAGGAGACCCCATAGCCATCATCTGCCACCTGAGGGCAGCATGGGGTAGAAGCAAAGGTGAACCAAACCTTGAAGATCTGAAGCCAAGGTGATGCTTCACACAGTTCCCAGGAAGGGCCCCACCCCCAGACACTGCATTTTTCCTTAGGTTAGAACCGCACCAGGAAAGTGTGTGAAAACCAAACAACTTTGCCCCCATTGCCACCCCTTTCCCTGGGGCTCCAGGATTTCCGGCTTCCCTCAGGAGCCTCAAGGAGCTTGGCCCCAGGCATGTCTCTAGAACCCTGATGAAGGAGCCCAAGTGAGTGTTCCAGGGGGAGAGTCACACACCACAGAGGGGACACCAGCCCTGGGCATGGTCATACTCAGTGGGGGTGCTGGTGCAGGTGGCGTCCCACAGGGCAGGTCCAAGGCTCTGCTGTAGCCTCTGGTCTGACCTCCCTGAGGCCCTGCACTCTCCACTGAAACCAGCCACCCAGGCCTCCCTCTCCATCCTACCCACTCATTCATTCCCTTTCAAGGGCACTTACAGGGCCAAAGCCTCCGCCAGCAGCCAGGTGATTAGGGTACTTGCTTGGGTCAAACATGCGGATCTGGAATTGAGCGGTCTGGCTGGTGGAAAGGCGCCAGGGTTCTGAGAGCACCTACAGCAAGGAGGTGCAGCAGTCAGATAGGCATGTGGCGCCCACCTGCAGACGGGTGGGGCCCGGGCACCTGCAGGAGCCAGGCACTGTCCTGGCTGAGGCAGCAGGGGGAGCACAGTGCGGGGCCTTGTGGACTGCTGCCCCTGAGTACATGCTGTTCTCACCATCGCAGCATGTACACAAAACCCTGATGGTGTGTGGACAGCTGAGCTGCCGCCCCTCCGGCCTCCTCCTCCACCCTCTTCACCATGGGCTCTGCCCCTCCCCTCCTGCTGCCCCTTCCACCTAAAGTGCTGCTAGTTGGAGTCCCCTTGGCCTGTCCACTTTTCTCAGGAATGCTGCCACCACCTGCCTGTTGCACATCTGTCTGCCCTCCTCAAAGGAACACTAAGTGTATTTTCAGTGGCAGGACAACCTGCCTGGGCAGAGTGGATGGGAGGCCTGCCCCAGCATTTCGGTCAGACAGGCCAAGACCCAAGAGACAAGGCCATAGCCACCCATAACACTAACCTCTGCCAGGAAAGGGGAGCTGACCCCCAGGTACTTGGAGACCACATAAAGGCAGAAGAGGTGCCTGTCGATGCCAGACCCCGTCATGGCCAGGCGGTACATACTCTGGTGCTTCTCAGAGGCTTTCCGGAAGAGTTTCTGGAGGTCTGCTTTCTGTGGGACAGGAGTGGAGCAGTGAGGAGTAGCCCTAACCCTCAAGGCAGCAGGAGTGGAGGGTCACCTTGCCATGTGGCTCACCGTGTGGGACCCCTGCACCATGGCCCGGACAAAGGCTGTGGACTCGTTGGTGCAGGAACGTACGGTCTCGGTCCGCCCTTCCCGGAACAGTCTCGTCATCGAGGCTTCATAGGTCAGGCAGAACTTGCCCCTGTCCTGGGGACACAGAGAGGTGAACTTGGCAGGTGACCCAAGACCATGCTTGGCAGGTAAGCCCGTGGCACCTGGGGCTCCTACCCGGAAGTGTGCCAGCTGCAGGGCGATCTGCACAAAGGCATCCGGGCTGGTCCGGCACTTCTTAATGAGGCCTTTGCCAAAGGGCAAGAACTGGAAGCAGAACAGCTCCACGTCGTCTGCCAATGCCTTGGCCACTTGGTAGGAGCTCTCGATGGCTGCCTGGCACTGTGGAGACATGGGAAGGGTCTGGGGGCTGAGCTTAGCAGTCTCAGGGCCTTGACACCTCAGCGGGGGAGGTGCCCGAAGGATATGAGGTTCATACCTCACAATGACTCTACCCACCACCTGGCCTGAATGGCAAGTGGTTCACCCTGGGGCCACTCCCCTGTGGGTGGAGCTGACAGGAGGGGAGGAGGCAGCGGGGTGTCCAGGTACTTGTCACGCTTGCAGGCCTATCCCTGCCCCTTCTTGGTCTGCGTACCCGCTCGGGAATGTCCCACTGTAGCCGCTGAGGGGGTGGCAGGAAGGGGTTCGGTTCACCCACGCAATGTCCTGTATCCGTGTAGCCCAAGTGGAAGATGTCGGTGCCCAGAGTAAACTGCAGGGAGAAGGCCAGGCTGAGAGGCCATCCCGGGCCCTGTCCTGCCCCCTCCACCTGCCCTGTAGGACATCTCTGGGCTTGTTACCTCCCAGAGGTGCCCTATGATAGGGGCGTCTGCCCACGAGTGCTCTGTGTTGAGGCCCAACTGGCCATTCTTGAAGGAGACCAGAGTGAAGGACTTGTCGAACCACCTGCAGGGCAGGGAGCCTGTGAGGACCAAAGGCAGGGGAGGAGCTGGGCAGGGGTCAGGCCTAGGCGGAGGGTGGGCGGCACCTGTTGTAGCAGTTGCCGTGCAGCAGGGCCTTGCCGTAGAGGCTGAGGCTGGCCTCATCCCTGGGGTCGTAGCCGTGACTCTCCTCGTCCAGGGCCACGAAGAAAGCAGCGCGTTCAATGGCATCGAGAGCCACCCTGTTCTTGCCAGAGCTGAAGAAGGTCTGGCGTGCCTGTGCCCACTCCACCCTGGGGCAGGAGGGTAGGGTGAGTGCAGGCCGCTTGGCACGGATGTGGGCACTGCCCAGGGCCTGTGCTGGGTGAGGTGGGCTGCAGGCTGTCCTGCAAGGAGTCCCTGCCTTCCACGCATCTCCCAGGCCACTACCCAGTTAGAGGTGACAGCAGCCACACCACTGCCATTGCCATGTGTGCCCCCAGTGAGGACAGAGGATTCATGCCAGGCAAGTCCTCCCTCTGCCACGCCTCTGGCCCCAAGTCCCAAGGTGGCATGTGGGGCTGAATCTCAGCCAGGACAGCCCTGCCCGCAGGGATACCTTCCGCCTGCAGTGAGGGCTGCCAGCTTCTCCTCCCCAGGCTGGGGTGGGGAGGGGTCATCCAGGATCCTCTGGAACTGCAGCTCCAGCTCCCGGGGCTGTAGCAGGCGGTTACCCTCATAGACCCACAGCTTGAAGAAGCGGCCCTTGTGGTAGACGGCCACATGCCTGCTTTCTGCCAGGTGCTGCAGCACGTCTGTGACGGAGGCCAGTGTGTGGGCTGAGGCAGGACAGCAGAGGGCAGGGGGCACCTCCTTTCCTGCCACCACCCTGGCCTGGGTCCCCCAAACCAAGTGCTGGCTGGGGGCTCCCTTGGCCCTTGCTCAGCCAGGCCTGCTTCCCAGGGCCAGAGTTGCCTGCAGGGAGCCAGGAAGGCCTGTGCAGCTGCTTCCATACTCCCCGTTATGCCAACCACAGTCCTAGGAGGCATTTCATAGGGGAGGAAACCAAAACTTGAGGAAGTGGCACAAATTCCCTGTCAGAAATGCGGCTGTGGCTCCTGCCCCTGCCAGACCCCCAGTGAGCTGCCCTCCCCTGGAAGGGGCAGCAGCTCTCCGGGTACTCCTTGCTCAGGGTGCCTGCCCTCCATGGGGACCCCTGCAGTGGGGACTCAGGGTCCCAGCACTAGGGTCGTGCCTGCAAATAGGCGTGGGTTGGAAACTGGCTTCGTGACAGTCACATACCCCAAGACAGTGAGGACACGGTGATGAACAGGCAGTAGGCACCAGCCCTGGCGGGCCCACAGCTGAAAGTGAGGGGCTCTGTCCCGACAGCCCCGCTGAGGGTGCAAGCTGTGCCCGTACCTGTCTCCTTGCCTGGGATCCGGGTGGTGTTGAACATCCTCTCCATCTGGTAGGAGCACATGGGCACGATGCCCAGTGCCATCACCTGGGAGGGAGGGAGGCACAGCGAGGCTAAGATAGGGCCTCTTTCCCCCCAGCCCTCAGCCCCACACCACTCACAGGCTTAATGTCCTCACGGTCCAGTTTGCGGCGGTACGTGATCATGGTGTGAACGATGTTTCCCAGGCGGGCGGCCTGCACATTTGTGGTCTTAATGAGCACAAAGTCCTACAAGACAGAGCGGAGGCTGCAGGGCAGCTGCAGTAGGTGTGGGGTGTCACCTGGTCTCCCTGCCCATGGCCTGAGGGGTACTGTCCCTTGTCCCCAGTCTGTCTGGCACTGTCAAGTGGCCTGCCAAAGACGAAATGCCCAAGTAACCATAGCCCTTCTTTGCCCCAGGTCTGACCTCAGATTCTTTTCCATCACCTGTTCGTTCATGTTCTGTTTATTTTGCTTTGAGAAAGGGCTTCCCACCCCTAGAAAAACTGCTCAAAACCTCAGGTGCAGATGAGTCGTGTGTTTCTGAGGACAGGTTTGGGGAGGACCAGCGGGTTACCATCGCAGTGCACTGCATGGTCCACAGCCAGGGCGGGGGAGGCCAGGCACAGGAGAGGGGCCCACAGTGGCCTTCCAGGTGCTGAGAAAAGGAGCTCTGAATCCACAGAATGACACAAAGGAAGGTCTGTCTAAGGAAACTCGCTGGTGATGGCATCAGGATGGCTGAGAACTCACAGGGGGAGAATGTGGTGGAGCCTGGGGTGGGCAGCAAAGGGAGCCCCAGGGGTCCTGAGCGCAACAGTGTCAGGCTGTGTAGCTGCTGGATTCCAGACCCTTGGTATCCCCATCTCTCCTGAGCTGCTTCTTGACTTTTCTCCTAGGATCACCCCCCACCTCCTCTGCCCCTCAGGCCTTGCTCCGGAATTCCCTCTCGCCTGTGGAAACCACCAGCAGGCTCTGGGCTGTCCTCTGCCCCAAGACTAGCAGCTGAGCACACGGCGCCACTTACTGTGACATAATAGTTGCTGTTCACCATGATGGGCGTTCTGCCTCGAAGGTAGACGTACTCTTCCCACCAGTCACTCACCTGGGGGTGGGTGGGAGGTTAGGGATGTGGTGAGGGCAGGCTGACTGCAATGGGACACGAGGTGGGTGAGGGGAGGCCCAGACGGGGGACTCACGTAGTTAGTTGCCCACCACGACTTGAACACCAGGTACTTCTGCAGCCTGGGGGCAGTCTTCTCCTGGAACTCCTTGGCCAGCATCTCCATGCGCTGATACTGCTTGTCATCCAACAAGGGCCGCACAGACTCCAGGTACTGTCCAGCCAGCATGTTATCGTCAGCGTGGGGGCCAGACAGCAGTGGCTGTCTTTGTCCTGACCTTGTTCTGACCCCAGCCCCACTGCTCTCAAACCCACTCTTCAAAGGGGAGAATCCCTGATGTTTGGACAAGTCCTGAGTCCAGTCTACCCTGCCCACCAGGATGCCTGATCAAGGCCCTCACCCGGTGAATTGTGGCCGGCACGCTAGGCACAGGGAGCTTGGGCAGGGACGTCTGGAAGCTGTACAGCATGGGACGCCCGCTGGACAGAAGGCGGACACACATCTGGTGGGGGGTGGACAGAGCAGAGTGTTGGTCTGGGAAGCAGGGAAGAGAATGGGAACAAACTAGCAAACACTGAGCTGCACCCCAAGTTCTCAGAACCAAGACAAACCCATGAGCCAGGCACCAGCTCCCTGCATATCCCCTCCAGCTCAGGGCCAGGAATGAGGCTCCCAGGGTCTCAACCAGATCCCTGAAGCCCTCCACCAGCTTGTGCTCACAGCCCAGACTTTGGTGAGGCGGCTGGTCCGGCCGTGCATCTCAAACATCCAGCCATGGTAGGAAAGCAGCAGCTTCAGGGTTTGGCGGAAAAAGAAGATGCCCGTCATCCAGACCCCCGTGGAGAAGACAGCCATGCTGACCAGTGCCCGTGTCTGTGGGGTGTGGTAGGGGCCGTACCTGTCAGAGAAGGGGACAGGGCTGCAGGGGCACTGGAGGCCAGCCTCAGGGAATGTATCACCCTGCAGGCGCCATGGCTGTGAACCACCTTGGTGAGGCACCACAGGGGAGAGAGCCAGCTCCCAGCACACTTGCAAATGAGTGCAGCGCACACATGGACACGGGCTGAGGACGGTGGCCAGGGGAGGGTCGCCCCTACCACCTCTGCTGGCGGTCATCCTGAGTCTGCCTAGCCCGGGAACCCCGGCCTTGGAGCCCACCCGGCCGCCACTGTGGCCCTGTTCCTCACCCCTCAGGGAGGTGTCTCTGGATGTAGCAGATCAGTCCCTTGGAGACGTCCACATTGCAGTAGGAGGAGCCCACCGTTGCCATGGCGACGACCAGCCAGCTGGTGGGGCTGCCAGGATACACACCCCTAAGGACGCCATTCTGTGGGACAGACAGAGGCACTTACCAGCGGCAAGCGGCCGGATGAGGGCCTGGTCTTTGCCTGGAAGGCTCCTCCTCTGGTCCCCTGCTGCATCCTTGCTCCTCCGAGCCTGGGCCCGCCCTCCTCTTCAGCCCCACTCCTGCAGCCCCCAGCTGCTCAGCGCCACTGCACGTGTGCACACCCGCCCCCCCTCTGCACCTTGCGCACCCCTGGTTTCTGCCCTGCCAGAGCCTGTTCCGCAGCAGAAGTGCCAGCCAGGCTGCGTGCGGAGCACCTGGACGGTGGAGCAGCCCGCGGCGGCCCCTGCCTCCCGGAGGCTCTTCTGCACCTGCTGGCAAGAGGAGGCCAGGACATCCACCTGCGCTCACCTTGATCCGAATCAGGCGTTTCTTCCAGGAGTTGATCCCGGACAGGTAGATGTGTTTCAGGGCCTCCCGACTGAGCCGGAAGTCAACCCCATCAGGGGTCACGGTGAACTGGAAGGCCACAGCCTGGTGTGCTTCCGCCATCCTGGGGGTTGGCTGGCACCTGGGAGGGCAGCGGGGTGCTCAGGCCCCGGCCTACCCCACCCCCGCGGAGGCCCCGCCCGCGGCCTGCCCCTGCCCCCACCCTCCTGGGCCCGGGGCCCCAGCCCGCCCCCCTTCAAGTTGCCCCAGCCAACGGCTGTGACCCCCTGCGCCCGCATTCCGGACAGGCCTGCTGCAGTGGTGCGGGCCCTGGAAGGGGCTGGCTAAGGCCTTGGAAATGTCAGGATCACCAAGGACCGTGAAGGGCGCCCGGGGTAGAGGCAAGGGGTGTCCCAGGAAGTCATGAGGGGCCAGGCGGGTCTGGGCGCCCCCAACCTTGACCGCAGGGGGCCTCGCGCGTCTGAACCCACGGGGGCCTGTGTTGCCCCCACTCCACTCACAGCACAGCTCGGGTTCACTCCTGTCTGCGGGTGCAGCCGGGCGCTCTGGCCCGTGTCCCCACGTCCTTCAGGCTGGCCACCCGGCCCCGCCCTCACCGGGAACCCGACACCAACTCCCAAATTTGGGTTGAGAAAACAGACGCGGGCGGCAACCAGCCTCCCCTCCCCTCCGCGGGGGAAACTGGGGTGGGACGGCCAGCTTTCAGCAAGGTGAAGGCTGCCTAAAGGTCCAGGAACTGGGGGTGGGGGCGCGGGGGCGGGACGGGGGGTCTCACGTGAGGGTGGCGGCGGTAGCGCTAAAAATAGGCGAATGTAGGGAAAAGGTCACCTGTACCGGCCGCGCGGCGGTCCGTCCCAGAGGACAGAGGACAGGGCTGGGCAGCCCCACCCAGGGCGCCCTTTGCCCCCCCCCCCACCTCCCATTACTCCCCAGGCCCCTGAGTTATCACTTCCAAGGCGGCTCCAGGGAGGCCCTCGGGGAGGGGCCTCCATTTGGCAGACTGGACCTTTAACTTTGAAGCCCAGAGCACTGAACATCCACGCTTGTCAGGAGGGGAAACTGAGGCCCAGAGCAGTGGCCACTCTCAATCTGTGTGAGTCCCCAGCTGGCACTTTTTGCTGGACTGAGCAGGGCTAAGACAGGATGCGAAGAAAGAAGCTCCTTTATTGTTCCAAGGTGCACACCCCAGGGGTTCCCGCCCGTGGGGACCTGCTCAACCTGGGGGAGAGGTCAGCCTCCTCAACCGCTCCAGGGGGGCTCAGCCCAGTCCCCAGGGCCTCCTGCTCTTGGCCCCTCCCTCCAAGGTCCCGCCCTGGAGGCTCCGGGAGCATCCAAGGAGCTGGGGTCGGAGAGTCAGGATGGGGGGTGGAGGCCGGTCAGCTGCCCCTTCTGCTGGAAGTACAACTGGAACCGAGACTGGGCGTACTCCTGGAGAGGAGACCACCCCACATACTGGTGAGCAGGCCTGGGACGAGCACCCATAGCCCCCCAGTCTGCCCACAGCGTCCCAGGACTACCCATCGTTCCTGGAGGACCAGAGGCCCTCCCTGCTCCCCCTCCCTCACCTAACTCGACCCCTGGGTGACTTACCAGGTAACCAAATTCTATGGTGGACATGGATGCCTGGAGGATGGACCAGAGACCCCAAAAGAAATGGGATGCCAAAGCATACCTGAGGAGGAGGGAAAGGCAGGGGGCTGGGAGCACGTCTGGCAATGCCTGGTTCCTAGAGCTCTAACTACTCCCCCGCTGCCTCAACCCACACCCTGTCCCGACCCGACCTCTGACCTCACCCTTGCTCTCCCGCCCCGACTTGGAGCAGGCACAGGGCTGCCTCTCCCCAGGCCATGGCTCTGCTCCACCCAGCGATTAACCTCACCGATTAGCCTCTACCAGCAAATCTTCCTCCAGTTTCCTCTGCTCTTCTTGGGAAATGGTTTCACCTTTCTTTACCTCTGCCAGGTAATGGCGAATAAAATGGAGCTGGGATCAACAGACCAGAGTCAGGAAATGGGGAAGCGGGGGCAATTCCCAGTTAACAACCTTTCTCATCACTCTATCCAGGCTTCACCTCCCTCCTGGCTCAGGGGCCTGGTGTGACTCCCAGCCTCCGGCCTCCATACCTGCTGTTCCCGGGTGGGGTAGTCTGCAGGCTGCGCTTTGTAGAAAGGCCACTCCTTGTGGGTGTAATCATAAACCCACTCACAGAAGTGATTCCCAATGTCAAAGCCCCTGGGGAAACAAAGCAGACCTCAGTCCCCAAGTCCCCTGGGCGGCTGCCTGGACGGCAGAGGACAAAGGCCTGGTCCACCTCCCAGAGCACTGTGGGAACGCAACCAGGAGGCTGTGGGTCTTACCTATAGTTGTAACTGCTGTACTCAAAGTCAACCAACATGATGCTGTCAGCATTTTCTGGCTCTGAGAGCAACAGAATGTTCCCTGGGGGAATATGGTGGGTTCTGGTCACCCAGGGCCCTCTGGCCCCTTCACCTTAGGTTGGAAGACTCAGGTGACTTCTTTTACCTTCCTGGATATCGTTGTGGCAGAAGACCACTGGTGACGGGGTGGAGTCTAGCAACCTCCTGCAGGGAACCGGGGTGTGTGTGTGAGCAAGAGGGACTATAGGAGGGTCTGAGCCACCCTCATGGGCCCTCAGCAAACCCTGGCGAGGAGGATGCCACAGGTTCCCGGCCGCACACCCTGTGCTCCTCTACCCTCTCCCTGGCCTGGCCTGCCTGCCCTCACCTGAGGTTGCCCATCTCATCCTTCAGGCTGTACATCTCCAGCAGGTTCACCTGGGGGGCACCGGTAGGGGGCAGGTCCAGGATCTGCTTCAGGTACCTGAGGTCCAAAGAACAGGATACACACGCTCTGTGCTCCAATATCTCTACCCTCCGGGCTAGGCTACGCTAGCTGTTCTCCTACCCCTGTAGGGCTTGTCTGGCCCAAGTTTGGGAGCCAGTTCTGTGAGGGACCGTGCTGGAGCCTGGGACACCTGAGCCACCCAACTGGCCAGCCGGACAGAGGCACAAACCCACTGCCACAGCCCAACGAAACAGCTGCCAGCCTGAAGGTCCAGCCCAGGTGTGCCGAGTCCTGCAAAGGCCCCCGACTCACCGCTCCATGGTCCCAAACAGCCAGCGGGGCTCCTTAGTGAAGGGCATCTCCATGCCGTGGAACTGGGCCATTTTCGTGGCGATGGCTGCTGACAACACCGGCTCTGGAAGGTCTCGCGTTCTCAGTGGCCGGCTCTGCACCCAGGGACCTCAGGGCGGTGAGGGGACCGGGGCAGGAGGGGGCAGGGATGGGGTCGTGGGGAGAGGTCAGGGTCTCGGATCAGGGAGTGAGGGCGGCCACGGGAAGGGCCGGGCTAGGGAAGGGGGTGCCTCGTACTGGGATGTACTGTTCCAGCCGGCCCTCTGGGAAGACTCCGTAGAGCTGCGGCCCCAGGGACCTTTCCGCCAGGATGGCGAACATCACACTTTCGAGGACCAGGGAGTCCACGCCCTGAAGGAGGACGACAGCGAGGGCACGAGTGGCGCGGCCGGCGGCAGCAGGGCGGCG
This sequence comes from Noctilio leporinus, assembly GCA_004026585.1. Taxonomy (NCBI): domain Eukaryota; kingdom Metazoa; phylum Chordata; class Mammalia; order Chiroptera; family Noctilionidae; genus Noctilio; species Noctilio leporinus. Next base: position 14,400 of record PVIW01003665.1, read on the forward strand.
CGGACCAGCAGAGGGTCCACGTTTCGGCCCCCAGCGCCGCCTGCCCGGCCCCGGGGGGAAGCCCGCCGCGCTCACCTGCAGGATGGCCCCGTACAGCCGCAGCAGCACCTCCCGGGGCTCCTCGCCAACGCTGGGCCGGTGGTCCGGCAGCGCGCAGCGGAAGAGCAGGTTGCTGAGGCCCCCGCTGCGGACCACACGGGGTGTCAGCCCGCCGCCGGCGCCCCGCCCGCCCCGCCCCGGGGCCGCCGGCGCCCGCACCTCACGGGGTCCACCCTGAGCTCCTCCGGCCGCACGCGGCGCCAGGCGCCGCCCAAGTACTCCCGGCACCACTGGTAGGCTCGCCGCTCCGCGTCCCTCGACTGCGCCCCGCCGCGCTGCTGGTTCGGGGCCCGGTTGTGGCACTTGGACGGCAGCAGGCGGTCGCCCGCCGTCCCGCCTCCCGCCGCCGCAGCGCCTTCCGCCGCCATCGCCCGGGGTCCCGGGGCCAACGCCCAGTGCGCTCAGCCCCCTCGGGCGGAATCGGCCGCTCCCGGCTCGACTTCCGGGCCGCGGGCGCTTCGGAGGTCGGACTCGGGCCCTCGCGCGGCGCCCGGCTCCGGCGGGGCGGCTCGGCTCTCTCCGTGACCCTGGCCGCCGGCCCTTCCCGAGGGCCGAGCTCGGCGCCTCCGCCCGCCCGGGCGCCCAGCTCGCCGCCCCCTGGGCGGGGCCGCTCGGAGGCCCGGAAGCTGCGCGCGCCAATCAGGAGCCTCGCGAGCGGCGGGAGGCGGGCACGCCGGCCAGTCACGTGGGCGGGCGGTGCGTCGCGGGCGGCGCTGCGGGGGGCGGGGCGGGCGTCCGGAGGGAGCGGCGGGTGGGCGCGGCCGTCCTGAGCGTGGGTCGCGCCGGGGAGGCCCGGTCGGCGCTGCAGACGCCGGGTGTCACGGCGCAGGGGGACCCTGGGGCGACGCCGAGGACGCCAAGTACCTTCGCTTGCCAGTCGCCGCCGGACTCGGGGCAGCGGGAGCGCAGCCCTGAGGGGCGCCTGCCCGGCCTGCAGTTGGCCCGCTGGTGCGCGGACCGGAGACCGGGGGCAAAACGCAACCCCGGAGGAAAAGGCTCGCGAGGCCTGGGGTTGCGTCACGTCCCTTGGCCGCCCCGGCCGCGCTGCGGTGCGCGGCCCCCGGGACCGGCGACTGGCCTGCGGGACCCGGGTGGTGCGGCGGGTCACCCAGATGGCTCGATTCGAACAACCAGAAAGCAAGCAAGTTGGTGGTCGGAGGCGAAGGTCCGCCATGATCCCTCGCGCTGTTGAAATCGGAGCCAGTCCTGAGACCTGGAGCTCACTGGTGGACAGGGAGAAGCGTCCCGCAAGGCTACCGTGAAATACATTCAAAATATTCCTCCTCCGTCGTTCCCCAAAGGGGCCTAGAGCCGTTTAAAGTAACTGATCTGCTTTTGGAAAAGGACTGTCCCACCTTTGAGAGACGGTTAAATACAGGATGTGAACTGGCGTTGTGCAGGGTACCTGAAGCATCATGAGTCACTGGTTCTGGGACACGGGGGAAAAGTGGAATTCTGACCCAAGCCCTGCGGGGTTTCTCTGGCCCCTGTGCACGCGGGCAGCTGTGCCTTGCGTGGGCAGAGCTGCACACGGAATGGCCTGAGGCATAACAATCGTGGTAACAAGCCCTGGCTGGTGTGGCTCGGTGGACTGAACCCTGGCCTGCGAACCAGGGGGTCACCAGTTTAATTCCTACTCTGGGCACTTGCCAGGTCCTACTCTGGTTACAGGCCGGGTGTCCAGTTGGGAGCTTGTGAGAGGCCAGCCATACATTGATGTCTCTCTCCCTCTCTTCCTCCCTTTCCCTCTGTCTAAAAATAAATAAATAAAAGCTTTCAAAAGGAAGGCAGGAAGGAAGGGAAAGAAGGAAAGAAGGAATCAGCCCTAGCTGGTGTGGATCAGTGAATTGAGAGCTGGCTTATGAATCTAAGGGTTGCTGGTTCAATTCCCAGTCAGGGTACATTCCTGGGTTGCAGGTCAGGTCCCCAGTTGGGGGTGCACAAGAAGTGACCACACATTAATGTCTCTCTCCCTCTCTTTTTCCCTCCCTTTCTCTCTCTCTCTCTCTCTGAAATTGAAATGTTTTTAAAAATCATGGAAACAAGATTACAGGGCAGCCCTTGGAACACCCCAACCCACTCACCCCCTCTAGGACTATGAATTGGAAGCAATGCTGCACTCCAGGTGGGACTGCAGAGGTTGTGTCACTCTCCAAGCCAAAGTGGTGGTCCCCCTTACAGCCCTTTCAGTTCACCAGATGACCCCTGCAAAATCTAGATGGATTCAAGTAAATGAAACAAGGTCAGTGCCACCAGTCGAGTCATGAGTAAAGAAAAAAAGGTTCATACAATGGAATATAATGCAACATTTAGAAACATCTGGTGCGCTGGCTGGTAGCACAGTGGATAAGGTGCCGGCCTGCGAACCCAAAGGTCGCTGGTTCGATTCCCCAGCCAGGGCACATAACCGGGTTGCAAACCAGGTCTCCAGCCAGATCTGTGGCTGGAGGCAGGTGAAAGGCAACCATACATTAATGTTTCTCTATTTCTCCCCCTCTCTGCCTTTCTCCCTTCCTCTCTTTCTGAAAATAATAAATAAAATCTTAAAAAAAAAACAAACATCTGGCCAAGATGGACATGTAGGTAGACATACTTCACTTCTGTCCATAACCATAAAGAGGATTACATCTACCTCAAAACAAAAAACTAGAACTATCGGAAAATTGAACTGCATGGAAGTCCAACAAAGATAAAAAGAAGTAACATACATCCAGATGGGTAGGAGGAGCGGATACGGGGAACCAGGACAGAGATGACATGGTGCGGTGGCGGTGGCAAGGCAGTGGCTGTGGTGGCCGGTGGGAAGAGCAGTTACGCTTGATAAAAGCCAGGAGAGAGATATGGGGAGCAATCCCAGTCCCACGCCAGACCTCCCAGCTCACAGGTCCAACACCAGGAAAATAAAGCCTCGTTGCTCTGGCTGTGAAAACCAGCGGGGGCTGAGGCAGTAGAAGAAACTGCTGATGTCGCAGGAGATTCTGTTTAAAGGGCCCCCATCATCCTAGAACATGTGCAAACCCACCCACTCTGGGAACTATCACCAGGGTAACAGTTAGAGGGGCACCAGTTGCACACAGGAAGCAAGTTAAATGACTAGAAAAGGGGCAAGTGCCGAGCAAGCGACATTGTCCTCTCTCTGACCCTTACCCCAATACAACGAAATGGGTCCCCCATCACTGATGAATACCTAAGGCTCCATCCCTTACAATGTAACAGGTGTGAGAGCTCTACCTAAGACACAGAGGCAGAGACAAGGTGATGTCAAGTTGGGTAGCCAGAGAACTGTGGCCCAAAAGAAGAGCAGGTCAAGGCTCTGAGGGAGAACTAAGTGACCAGGAGATGCCAACCTAACAGGTACGGAGTTCAAAATGCTGGTGATGATAATGTTCACAGACTTGACAGATATGCTTGAGTATGGCAAATGCAGAAGCTATGCTAAATAAAATTAAGAAAAATCCACCCAAAAGCAATGGAAAAGGGATGGAAGCCAGGGTTCAAATCAACAATTTGGAACATAAGGAAGAAATAGTCAACCAGTACAGAATGAAGAAACAAGAATTGAAAAAAATGAGAAGAGGCTTAGAAACCTGTGAGACAATATCTGAATAGGAATTTCAGAAGGAGACGAGAAAGCAAGAAATTAAAAAATTATGTGAAAAAGTAATGAAGGAAAACTCCCCAAATTTGGTGAAGAAAATAGACATACAAGTCCAGGAAGTGCAGAGAATATCAAACAAGCTAGACCCAAAGAGAACTACACTAAGACACATAATTAAAATGCTAAAGGTTAAAGATGAAGAGCAGGGTAAGGAGGGGGGGGTGTGAAAAAAAAAATTTTTAAATAAAGATGAAGAGAAAACCTTAAAGGCAGCAAGAGAAAAGAAGTTACCTACTAAGGAATTCCCATAAGACTTGGCTGATTTCTCAAAAGAAACTTTGCAGGCAAGAAGTATTTAAAGTGATGAAAAGTAAGGACCTACAGCCAAGATGACTCACTCTATCCAGCAAAGCTATCATTTAGAATGGGAGGGCAGGGAAACTGCTTCCCAGACAAGGTAAAGCTAAAGGAGTTCATCATCAACAAATCTGTATTATATGAAATGCTAAAAGAACTTATTTTTTAAAATATCAAAACAATGAAAATATTGATTCCCAGTCAGGGCACATAACCAGGTTGCAAGCCAGGACTCCAGCTGAGTCCGTAGCTGGAGGCAGGTGAAAGGTAACATACATTGATGTCTCTCTCTCTCTGCCTTTCTCTAAAAATAATAAGTAAAATATATATTTTTTTAAACAGCGAATAAAAAACTGACAACAAACTCACAATGATCAACAAATGAGTTAAAAAAAAAAAAAGCAAAAAGCTAGAGCAGGAGCAGAATCATAGATATGGAGATCATATAGAGGGTTATCAACAAGGAAGGGGAAGGGGGAGAATGGGGAAAAAGGTGCAGAGGTCAAGGAGCATATCTGGTAGGTACAAAATAGACAGGGGGAAGTTAAGAATAGTAAATGGAGAAGCCACAGAACCTATATGCACAACACATAGACATGAACTAAGGGAGAGGGGATTGCTGGGGAGAAGGAAGGTACCAGGCAAAGGGGAAAAAAACTGGGACAATTGTAATAGAATAATCATAAAATATACTTAAAATAAAAAAGTAAAAACAAGATAGATCTACAAACCCAGAAAGAATAGCCAGGTATATTACTGTCTTGAAAGAATGAGTTGTGAATTAATATGTATATAAGACAATCCTGTTTTTTTTTTTCTATATATATATATATATTTTAAAGATTTTATTTCATTATTTTTAGAAAGAGGGGAAGAGAGAGAAGCAGAGAGGGAGAGAGACATCAATGTATGGTTGCTTTTCACCTGCCTCCAGCCACAGACCTGACTGGAGACCTGGTTTACAACCTTGTTATGTGCCCTGGGTGGGGAATTGAACCTGCAACCTTTGGGTTCGCAGGCCGGCGCCCTATCCACTGTGCTACCAGCCAGGGCTGGACAATCCTGTTTTCATTAGAAAAAAATAAGTGTGCATACATATATAAATTCATGCCTGTGTGTATGTCTGTAAGAACATAGATATAAAGAAGAAAAGTAGTAGGAAAATCAGAGTACAATGCCTTCCAATGTTTATTTTGCTAGAAATACTGTATTTCCCAGTTTTCAATTGTTAGACAAATAAAAAAAAATTTAGAGCACATGGCTAACTGGATATAGTAATTATTAGAAAATCATATATTTCATACATTTTTCAAAAATTTTATTTTTAGAGAGATGGGAAGAGAGAAAGAAAGAAGGGGATATAAACATAGATAAAAGAGAGAAATGGTAATGTGTGGTTGCCTCTCAAACACCCCCAACTGGGGACCTGGCCTGCAACTCAGGCATGTGGCCTGACTGGGAATTGAACCAATGACTTTTTGACTCAAAGGTTGGTGCTGTATCCACTGAGCCATATCAGCCAGGGCTGTTTCTTGTGTTTTTCTTTCTTTTTTCTTTTTCTTTTTCTTTTCTTTTCTTTCTTTCTTTCTTTTTTTTTTTTTTAAGATTTTGTTTATTATTTTCAGAGAGAAGGGCAGGGAGGGAAGAAGAAAGAGAGAGAAACACCCATGTATGGTTGCCTTTCACCTGCCTCCAGCTAAGGACCTGGCTGAAGACCAGGCTTACAACTTGGTTATATGCCCTGACTGGGGAATTGAACCGGCAACCTTTGGGTTTGCAGATTGGCACCAATCCACTGATCCACACGAGCCAGGGCTTGTTTCTTATATATATATATTTTTAAAAATATTTCTAAAAATATTTTATTTCATTATTTTTTAGAAAGAAAGGGAAGGGAGAGAGGCAGAGAGGGAGAGAGACATCAATGTATGGTTGCATTTCACCTGCCTCCAGCCACAGACCTGACTGGAGACCTGGTTTGCAACCTGGTGATGTGCCCTGGTTGGGGTATCGAACCTGCGACTTCTGGGTTCGCAGGCTGGCACCTTATCCACTGTGCTACCAGCCAGGGCTGTTTCTTATATTTTTAATGTAATATTTTAGTTGTTTACTCCTTAGATCATCTTTAGAATGATTGAGAATATCTGGGAATCTGGAACTTATACATTCATTAAGAAAGGGAGGGAAAAATGAATAATTCAGGGAGATCTGGATAGATCACAACTTTGGGGAAAATTAAGTTGGTGATAGAGGGGTTAATAAGTTATAATTCAAAGGTGCATTCATTCATTCATTCATTTAGTTCAGCAATTTTCAATGGGTGTGCCCCAAGAATCTTTAAAACATACAATACCTGACTATCTAGTCAGGGTCACTCACCTCTGTCACTGACCTCTTTTCCCTTAGATTGTCAAAAGAAAAAGAAATAACAACAGCCAACACAGCAATAGTCATCTGGTGTAAAGGAACCAAAATTAAACCTATTTTTGGTCTATCAGTTATATATATTTGCCATAGAATTTTAGTAATTACTGTGTGAGTGCTGTGAGATGAAAAAAGTTGAAAATTATAGATTTAGTCAGCAACTTTTTATTCAGTATCTATTGCACTTATTGGTGTGGTGAAAATTCTTTTCAATTTCCAGTAGCAAAGATTACATTTCCAAAGGCAGTTCACATTTATAGGGGAAGGACAGACACATTCACTGTCTTGCTTTGTGGCTATTTTAAGTCGGTTCTCTGTCACAGCGTAGTCCCCTGAATCCTTGATCATCCAGATATTCCACATTGATGAGGACATGCCAACTGGACATGGTGCAGAAGGAAGTGACCAGTGCTCTGTCCCTGGTAAGACAACACATGTCAGAGAATTAGAAATAAACCTCAGAAACTCTGGTGTCTGTCAGCAGTGGAGTCTCTAGGGGTTCAGTGCTGTGGCTCAAACCGGGGGTCAACCCAGGGCATCACCTCTAAGAGGAGGACCAGCTACCATGCCTTGCAGCCCTGTCATGAAAGAGGCGGCATGGCACTTGATGGACCTCTGTATTTTCAAGTCAGCATGTACCACACCTGAGACCCGTTTATTGGACGACTTGGAAGACTGCCCATTTTGAACGAGGCCTAGAGCAAAGGACAGCTCTGTTGAAGGTGGGGATTGGAGGAGGGGTTCCCCCGCCGCTTAGCAGAACCAATGTGCTACAGTTGGGCTTGTCTGTGGTAGAGGGAGCCTGGGTGGTGGCTTTGGCAGGATCCCACCGGGGTCTGCCCTAGGGGTCTGAAGCAAGACCACACCTGGTGCAGTGCAGAGCTACTCACCCACTGAAAGCACCTTTGGGCACCCTGCTGGACCCAAGCAGAGACTGAGTGCCTGACTATGGGGAATCAAGTGACTATTGATCAAATCTGTCTGTCCTGAGCTAGGAGCTGACAGACCACCAAGCCAATGGGTTACATAGGCTCAGTAGCAATGCATTGCACAATGAAAAACGGTTGGACCCAAGTTTGTCCAGAGAGCACCATCCATTTATAGGAAGGAAACTTAAAGTCTGGTTCAGAAACAGGTTAGCTTGATCTGTTGATATGAGCTGAAAACGAACCACTGCTGCACTGGAGTCCCCTTCAGGGTAGGGTGGCTCGGAAAGACAGCAGTAAGGGACATTCTCCAGGCAGAGCCTCAAGCGGTACACTTGGATGCCCCCCTTGGAGGGAGGGCGTGTAGGCAGAGTAGAGGTGGACTAGGGAAGGAATGCACATGACAGCTGGGTCATGACAGATGTCTTGGTCAGGGAACTGGAAAGAGAAAGAGGGAATGTTGGGAGCAAGGAGGGCTGGGGAAGAAGAAGGACCTGTGGGGGTGCCTCACGTGTCTGCATGTTTGTGCCTCACACTGATGCCCACTGCAGAGGGTCATTCAGTAACAAAGCAGATGCACAGATGTCAGCCAGCTTCTGTGCTTGGTTACCCTGCACTGTGCACTGGGCCTGTGCGTGCGGTTTCTGGGATGGAAGGTGCCAGGTATGCCCTCCAGAACAGGCTCTTTGTCACCAAGACACCGAATCATCCCTGCTGATGAATGTTGGTCTGCTAGCAGCCAAGCTCAGTGCTGAGCTCCTGAGGTGGACTCACCCTGGGCAACCCAGTGGCCAGTAGATTACAGCAAATCCTCCTCACCCAGGGACTGACATCTCCGGATGTGGGTTTGCCTTCCCTCTCCACATTGTCTCAGAGTGGCATCACATTGCAGGAGCTTAGAGAAGGCATGATTTACCAACATAGGGTCATGCATGACATTATCTCAGTTTACAGGGAGAGGATGCGTGTGTGTATTGCCACTGGATCCAGTGCTTCTCTAACCTCCTGTGTTTTTACTGGCAGCCAGTCTGATAGGAAGATGGAATGATCTCTTAAATAGTTAGCTAAGATGACAGTCTCAGACAATGTCCCAAGGAGCTGTGTATATACTAAGTCTTCCAACCTAAGGTGAAGTGTCCAGAGGGCTGTCGAGTGACCAGAACCATGAATAAGTCTATGCGTGGGGCTATACACGTGCTGTCTCATATGACCTTCATGGCATCAGTGTCCAGATGAGGAAACTGAGGTCCACAGGGCTAAGTAACTTGTTCATGTTCAGAAACTTGATGGGAAGGTAAAGATTGGTATGATGAGTTCTCAGACCCTGACACTGATGACCTCCTATCGGTGTTCTGGGGACATGTGGAAGGCTTCACAGATAAAATGGGAGGTTGAGCCCCCCGCCACATGACCTTTATACCCCTAGTGCTGAATTGTCTGATAGGAGGAGGGATGGGGAGAGGAGGGTTGATTTGAGATGGGATTAAGGGACAGAAGGCACCAGCGTAGGTGCAGTCTCAGGTGGAGGTGAATGCTGAGGTTTACAGGGGACAGGTCACCAGAGTGGAGAAATCCAAGACTGGTGAGTAATCAAAAGTCAAGGAAGTGACTAACCTGAGTGTTGGATGGATCATTTATGAGAATGTTCAAGTTAACTGGTTGGATGACAAGACTCAGGATCACAAGAAAATGTGGGAAGTTGGGACCAAGCTTCTGGGAAGAGATCTAGAATTCTTTGGGAAAGTCAGTGAGTGGCTAACATGTCCAGACTCCTCAGAAATTGGGAGCGCTCTTCATGGTCCTAAAATGGAAAGACAGCATGATGAGAAGGACTTAATACCCCAGACCTGGTAGAGCCCATAAGCCCTCTCATTGATTGATTGGTTGGTTGATTGACTGATTAATTCATTCAGATATTTGCTGAGCACCTGTTTTGAGCCAGGCACTGTGGTTGAGTGTAGAGGTTCAAAGGAGGTAAGATTGTGTCTCTGCTGTCAGCCATGAGGGAGGGAAACACACTAATAAATGCCATTCTTAGGAAAGCACTGCAGTTGAGGTGAGCTATAGGTTGTGTTGCGGGTGCAGAACAGGGTGTGGTCTGCCCTGGCCGCCCCTCTGGGCTGGCACAATGGCCACCAGAGAATGAGTGCCGCTGCTGTGCCCAGCAGGTGCGGGCTCCCTCAGCCCTGGGTCCAGGCAGTGGCCACCCTAGTGCCTCATCCTTTCTTCACAAATGTTTATTCACAGACATAATTTAGGCAAAGAAATGTCAGAGCACATGAGTTCCATCAAGGAGGGGAAAAGGTCACTTTATTGCACTCCTGTTGGAACTCCAGCTTCCTGGTTTAGCTAAATCTCCGGAAAGTCTGCCTACCCTGATTTTATCAGCTGGCCTCATGCCCTTCCCCCGCTCCGACGCCAGACGGCCCTGCCCCAGTCCGGCTCCTGAGCGCGACTGGAGACTTGCTGTCCTGACACACCTGGTGCCCGTCACAGAGTCGGACCTGAAGGACATTTTCCCAACTGAATGCACACGGCCTCGTGGCTGGCGCTCCATCCAGGGCCCACCCGTCCCTCTGTCCAGCCTGCATGGCCGGCACTATATATCGACAGCTCAGTCTTAGCTCCAGTCAGAATCCCCTCTGCGGCCACCCGCGTGCCCATCCGCGTCCCCGACACACGTCTCCGTCCTTCCCGGGTCAGCACGCGGCGTGGGACAGCTCCTGCAGCCGCGATCAGCACCCGGGCGCGGACAGCTCCTCCGGCCCCGCGCCCCGCGCGGCCACCACCCCTGGCGCCGGGATGGGACCCCAGCTTCCCGATCTGGGTCCGGGGGCGCCCGCCCCCACCCCCGCGAGCCCCCGCCCCCAACCGCAGCTCAGCCGGGGGCTGCGGGCCCAGGACGCCGCCTGCCTCCGACCCGCTCCCCGCGGACCCTCAGCGCGGCCGCCTCCCGGGCCACCCGCAGACCCTCCTGGACCCGAGCCCGATCCCCCAGCTCTGCCAATCGGCTTCTCACCGCCCCCTCCCCTAAAACAAACGCCGCGCCGCGTCCTTCCCGGACGAGAGCCTCCCAGCCCCGCCGCCTCCTCCTCCAACCAGCGTCGCCGCCGCGCGCGCGTCCCCTCCCCCGGTGCCGCGCCCCTCCCCCTGCGGCGTCCGCCCGCTGCCGCGGTGTCCTGCAGGGAGGCGAGGTGTGTGGCGGGCGGGGTGTCGCAGGGTGTGTCACGAGGTGAGGGGGAGGCCGAGCACCGAGGGCCCCCGCGGCCAGGCGCCCCCCCGCCGCGGCCTCTCCCGGCGAAGATGGCGGACCGCGCGGAGATGTTCGCTCTCTCCACCTTCCACTCGCTGTCGCCGCCCGGCTGCAGGTACGCGGGCGCCCGGCCGGTCCCCTTCCCGCAGCCCCCCTCGGACCCCCTCCCAGGCCCCTCGCCCGCCTGCCGCCGCACCCCCAGCGCCCGGGGTCGGTCCTGAGGCCCGGCTCCTGACCCCCGGCCTCTCCACCGCTGGCCTCCCTCGCTCCCCCGCTGCATCCCCGGTGACCTCCCCCATCCCCCACCCCCACCCCGCCCAGTGTCCCGCTGGGGTCCAGTGCCGCACCCCGCGCGAGCAGACGCCCCGAGGGTGGAGGTCCGGGCCCAGCCTCTGCGGGCTGCCGGCCTGGCCAGGACCCGAGCCCACCCTCCGCGCGCCGCCCGTCCTCTGGCTTTGTGGGGGCCGCTCCTCGGTAGAGGCCTGGTCGGGCCTTCGCGGCTCCGGGCGAGTTGAAATGACGCCCGCTCTCCGCGGGGAAGGGGCTGCGGTGCGACAGGGCTGGACCTCCGGGTGTAGGCCTGCCCGGCCCAGGAGGGGAGGCAAAGCGGCGCGATGGCCCCCAGAACGGGCTGACCCCTCCCTCTCCTGCTGCTGCTGCAGCCCAGCTCCCCTCCCCCCTCGGCTCAGCCCGACTCCCCGAGGCCCAGGCTGTGATCCCGAGGGGCCTGGGCTCAGCGCCTCGGGGAGGAGAATGGAGAGGAGGGCTGAGGGGACTGGCGGCCCCTCTGGGCCAGTCGAGGCCCGGACTGTGGGGGGATCTCCTGGAGAGCAGAGCTCGGGGTCCACAGGATGGCAGGGTGTGCATCTGGACCTGGGGGCTATGGAGACCGAGGCCTAGGAGCTGGGTTTCCATGGGAGCCTCCTGGAACCAGCTCCCGCCAGGCTGCCGACACTCTGGGGGGCCCTGTCCTTGCTCTCTGACCTGGTCTCCTCGCCAGGCCCCCCCAGGACATAAGCCTGGAAGAATTTGACGATGAAGACCTGTCTGAGATCACGGACGACTGCGGCCTGGGCCTCAGCTATGACTCGGACCACTGCGAGAAGGTGGGGGGGCGCAGAACCCGCTCGGGGAGAGCCTCTCGTGGGGGTTAGGGTGGGTCGGAGCCCTGCCTGGAAATAGAGATGCTCTGCTTGCTCTCTCCCCTTGGGCCTCTTGGCCTGGGGTCTTTTTGGGTATCACAGCTCTGTCTCTAACCACCTCCGGGCATCTTCCCCAGCTGTGCTCACTGACCCCCAGCAGAGGGCCAGCTTGGGGGAGTCCAGGTGTGCCTGTGCTTTGGAGCCCAGAAAGGTGTAACCCTTCCAGCTCACTTTGTCTCCTTCCCAGCCCTGTCCCCGCCCCTGCATCTCTGCCCCACCTCTCCACCCCAGAACCCTGTTTCTCCTGTCTCCTCCGATCTCCTGTTTCTGTTTTCATTCATTCAAGAACATTTCTGAGCAACTGCCAGGGGCTTGAGAGAGTAGGGCAGGTGAGTCCTTGCCTTTAGGAGCCTGTACCCCAGTAGGGGAGAAAGACCTGTCAGAGTGTCAAGGACTGGGTTCCAGCCTGAGGACGCAAGGTGCAGTGAGGGGAGGAAGGAACCCAACTTTTCAGTGGAAATGGCACACAAGCATGCCCTTAGGGAGGACTAGGGGAGCAGGGCTGAAGGGGGTGTAGGCAGGAGGGACTGGAGAGAGAAATTGCCCCGTGGGAGTAACTATGTCAGGAGGCCCTGAGGCAGGTGAGGGCTTGGTGAATCCTGGGTGGCGGTTTGTCTTCCTTCCTGCATTCACTTGGTATTTGTTGAGCACTGGCCATGGAGAGGTCCTGTGCGTGGTTGTGGGGTCCACCACCACACAGAATGGGCAGTCTGCCCCAGTGGGGCTTGCAGCTTGGTGGGGAGGCAGACCAAACACTGTCCGGTGCTTGTGAATTGTGTCAAACCGCTGTGAAGGGCAGTGGTGGGGTCTGGGGGTGAGATGAGGTTGGCAGCTAGGTTGGGGCTATTCTGAGAATCAGTCGCCCAAGCTTAGGAGTTCGGGCTCTTACCAAGAACTGGAGTGATCCTTATGTATCTTAGGCGGATTAAGAAAACAGCGAAACCACTCTGTTGGGGAGCAGAGTGACCTGGAGGTTTCTGTCCCTTGACTTACAGCTTCCTGCTTTCCCCTTCTCTGACACCGGTGACCCTGAGTCACTGTCACACCCTCACCCCGCTGTCCCTCCTTCCTGCAGGACAGCCTCTCCCTGGGGCGTTCGGAGCAGCTGCACCCCATCTGCTCCTTCCAGGATGACTTCCAGGAGTTTGAGATGATCGATGACAATGAAGAGGAGGAGGAGGAAGAGGAGGAGGAAGAGGAGGAAGAAGGGGAGGGCAAGGAGGGGGGAAGCCCTGGCTCAGAAGCCCCAGCTCTGGAGCCGCTGAGCCCCTCCCCCTCCCTGGAGGAGCCTCACAGGCACCGGCCCACCACGCTCAGCCTGACTATGCTGGGAGCCCAGGTGGGCACCCAGACCCTTCCTCCGCGGCTCTGCTGCCCTGGCAGCCCCGTGGCTCCCACCCCTGGGAGGGGAGCCCCCGCTCAGCGCCTCTTCCGTCCCTTCCGCAGGACTCCCTGAACAACAACGGAGGCTTTGCCCCACTGCCTCCGGCTCCCTGGCAGGAGACAGCGCTGTGCTCACCGGCGCAGGAGCCCTTCCGAGGTGAGCAGGGCTTTGCGGCCAGGAGGTCAGGGAGGGAGGAGGGGCGCACAGGGGGCTGGCTGACCATCAAACCCCGCCCCGCAGAGCCGCCTGCCCCACGCGCCTCCGCCTGTCCCCGCGGGGCGCAGTCACCTGTGGGCCCAGGTTGTGACTGCGAAGGGAACCGACCGGGGGATCCCCCAGCGCCCGGCGGGGCCTCACCCACCTCGGATCCCGGCATTGAGGTTGACCTGGGGAGTGGCTCCAGCGGGGACCGCGGGGGCCGGCGCAGCAGCCAGGAGCTGTCCTCGCCGGGCTCCGACTCGGAGGACGCGGGCGCGGCGCGCCTGGGGCGCATGATCTCGTCCATCTCGGAGACGGAGCTGGAGCTGAGCAGCAGCAGCGGCCGCTCCTCGCACCTCACCAACTCCATCGAGGAGGCGTCGTCGCCCGCCTCGGAGCCCGAGCCCCCGCGCCGGCCCGCCTTCCTACCCGTGGGCCCGGACGACACCAACAGCGAGTACGAGTCGGGCTCCGAGTCCGAGCCGGACCTCAGCGAGGACGCCGACTCGCCCTGGCTGCTCAGCAACCTCGTGAGCCGCATGATCTCCGAGGGCTCCTCGCCCATCCTCTGCCCCGGCCAGTGCCTGTCTCCTGCGCAACGTCCTCCCGGGGAGGCCGCCTCCCCGGCCGGCGGGGCTCCCGAGGCTGCGGGCCCGGGCGGCGTGGAGCTGGTGGACATGGAGACGCTGTGCGGGCCGCCGCCCCCCGCGCCGCCGGCGCCCCGGCCCGGCCCCGCGCAGCCCGCGCCCTGCCTCTTCCTCAGCAACCCCACTCGCGACACCATTACGCCGCTGTGGGCCGCCCAGGGCCGCCCGGCCCGCCCCGGCCGCGCCTGCTCCGCCGCCGGCTCGGAGGAGGACGATGAGGAGGAAGAGGACGAGGACGAGGCCGAAGACAAGATGGGGCCTTCCGGGGGCCGGGGCCTGGGGCCGGGGGACCCGCTGGACGCCTCGCTGGTGTACGACGCGGTCAAGTACACGCTGGTGGTGGACGAGCACACGCAGCTGGAGCTGGTGAGCCTGCGGCGCTGCGCCGGCCTGGGAGAGGACGACAGCGAGGACAGCGGTGGCGAGGCCAGCGAGGACGAGGCCAGGCCGGCTCTGCTGGGCGTTGGCCAGGGCCCCGCGGGGGCCTCCCCAGACAGCCCCGACCTCACCTTCTCCAAGAAGTTCCTCAACGTCTTTGTCAACAGCACCTCTCGGTCCTCCAGTGAGTGGGGGGAGGGGGGGAGGGGGGTTCAGACCCGGGGAGCCCCAGAGAGCCTGGGGTTGGTGGGCTGGGCTTTCCCCAGGTCCCTGATGGCTGCGGAGGGTGGGGAGGGCTGTCCTGCCCGCTGTCCCTGACTCAGGACCGGGTGGGAGGGAGGGGAACCTGGCCCGGCCGGGAGTGCCTCCCTTCTGGGTTTCTGAGCGTCCGGCTCCGTCTCTGCCTCTCAGGCACCGAGTCCTTCGGGCTCTTTTCCTGTCTGGTCAACGGCGAGGAGCGAGAGCAAACCCACCGGGCTGTCTTCAGGTACAGCCTCCGCCTCCTGTCGCTCTGGAGACGTGGGACGCGGGTGGACACAGGCCACCGGTCCTCTCCCTCCCCGTGACTCCCGCCTCGGCCCCGACCGCAGATTCATCCCCCGCCATCCTGACGAACTGGAGCTGGATGTGGATGACCCGGTGCTGGTGGAGGCCGAGGAGGACGACTTCTGGTTCCGGGGCTTCAACATGCGCACGGGGGAGCGAGGGGTCTTCCCTGCCTTCTACGCCCACGCGGTGCCCGGCCCTGCCAAGGACCTGCTGGGTAAGGCCCGTCGTCATCACCAAAGGGCATCTTGTTCCCCAGACCCCCTCACTCCTTGACCTGGGCTCCTTACGAACCCGCAGGGAGCAAACGGAGCCCCTGCTGGGTGGAGCGCTTTGACGTGCAGTTCCTGGGCTCCGTGGAGGTGCCCTGTCACCAGGGCAACGGGATCCTGTGCGCAGCCATGCAGAAGGTCAGTGTGGAGGTGGGGCCCGTCGCAGCCCGAAGGAGGCACAGCCCCTGGAGGCCCCAGGCTCCATGGACATTGAGAGGGGCCCTCGGGGCCTCAGAGGCAGCCCCCCGCCCTGATTCAGAGGCCTGGAGTCTCTTGGTGGGTTCAGGGGGGCCTCCACCTCCCTTTCGTTTATCCTCATCTTCTTGTCTGAAAATCAAGACCCCACCGCCTTCCTGGCAGCCACCTGCGCACTCATTGGTGGACTCGGCAGGCAGTTCGTGAATAGCTCATCTGCTGGTCCTGTGGTTGAACAGGACAGCCCTGTCCCTGAGACCCACACCCAGGCCTTGGGGACAGGCAGCCAAGGCAGGGGCAGCAGGGGCCATGGTCCTGGGTGGAGGGATGGAAGGAAGGCAAGGAAGGCTGGGTGCAGAGAGGTGACCGCCTGGTCTTGAGACTGAGGAACGGAGGGGACCCTGGCTCCCACGCCGCACAGTCAACACCAAGGGCCTACAGCGTCCTGCCAGCGGGCGGAAGGGCAGCAGGAGGGCCTCTGAGACCCTCTCCTCCCCCAACTCCTTCCGCAGATCGCCACTGCCCGGAAACTGACTGTCCACCTGCGTCCCCCTGCCTCCTGTGACCTTGAGATTTCTCTTCGGGGCGTCAAGCTGAGTCTGAGCGGTGGACCCGAGGTAGGTGTGCGGACCTGAGTCGAGGACAGGGGTTGGCCTACAGGGGTGACAGGAGTGTCTGACTGGCCTCTCCGCCCCCTCTGCCCAGTTCCAGCACTGCAGCCACTTCTTCCAGATGAAGAACATCTCGTTCTGCGGCTGCCATCCCCGCAACAGCTGGTGAGAGCCTTTCCTCCCCAGGGTCCCCCCTGCCCTGGGGGCTCCCCTGGGCTCAGAAGACACAGATCAGACCCTCCCCTCTGGCCTGGGGGACAGACAGGACACAGGCCAGGGAGTGCTGGGAGCGGTGGGGGCCGGTGGACGTCTATGTGGGGCTCCGGTGAACAGACCTGTGGGGAGGTGGGGGGCCTGGAATTCAGGGGCAACCAAGTAAAGGCAAGTGGGTGACGGGTCGCTTTTCTGGGGTGACGGCTGAACCTAGGCTCAGGGGCGTCTCAGGGAGTAGCTCGGTGACGCGGGAGGAGCCCAGGTGTTCCTGTGGCAATGCCACCAAGCTTACACTGGACCCCACGGGCGGGGCTGCAGCGTAACCCAGGCGGACAAGCTGGCCCCAGCTGCCTCGCAGAGCGGGTGCACCCCGGCGCGGGCCAGTTGCTGCTGAGGTCGTCCGGGTGCTGTGTCCTGGCAGCGCTGAGGGGCAGGACGGGCAGGGCCTGGGTTGGTGGGATGTAGCAGTGGACATGGCATTGGGTGATGGGCAGATTGTACCCACTTGCCAGGTGAAGAGCTGGTGGCCTGAGACACAGTGTCCATCTGCTGGTGCTGGGTGAGTGGGAGAGGCACCTGGAGGGAAAGTGTCAATTTGGAGCTGGTGGGCAGCTGGGGCCATGAGGTGAATGGGTAGTCAGGCAGAGCAAGAAGTGACAGGGGTCACCAGCATCGGTTCCTATGGGTGTGGGGACTACAGGCTTCCTGCCCAGACAGCCGATGCTGCCCACTGGGTCCGAGTCCTAGAGGAAGGAGATGGGAGACGGGCAGAGGCAGCCAGAGGGACAGTGCCCACCAGGGGCTCACAAGGACTCGATGGGCTGCTGGAGGAAGGACACGAGGCCACTAGGCTGGGGCTGTGACGGGTTGAGATCAGCAGGCATGTCACTTGGACACTCCTGCGACCATGAGAGTGTGGAGGGCCCTCTGCTGCCTGGGGGTGGCGTCAACCACAGCAGGTCAGAGCCACTTGGCCGCTGAGGACTGGAGCCTCCGTCTGCCTGCCGCCCTGAGGGGCGGAGGGCTCAGACCAGACCAGTGGGCAGGCCAAGGGCTGCGCCAGCTGGAGGGAGAAGACCACCCTCATTTCTCAGCAGAGGGAAACTGGCTGCCCAGCTCAGGCCTCCCATCGAGACCCTGACCAGGAGCAATTCTTTGGGAGAAGGGTGGTCAGACCAGTGGATCCAGATCCAGACGTGGGGGCCATGGGGGTGGGGAGACCTTACACTGTGTTACTCCGGAGCTCAGCCCGGGCCCTGGCGGGAAGGATGCACTTAGCAAGTCCTGTTAGGGGACCAGTCGACTGGCTTCATGGTGCACTGGCGGCCTCGCCGTGCTCAGATAAGGTCGCAGCGTGGCCTTGGAAACCACGGGCGGTCACAGATGGGCTCTGTGTCCTCGGACAAGTTCCCCAGCCCCTCTGGGCCGTCAGCCCTCACCCCATGGTCTGCCGTGCGGTTCCGTGAGTGAGTGACCCACAGTGCTTAGAACGGTACCTGGTGCTGGGTGTTGACCAGGGTCCTCGAGACCAGGCTGGGGTGTGTTCACGGTCAACATGAGCACGTGTGCTGGCCATGATGCCATCGCGTGGATCGCACCCGGCGGAACCACAAAGCCCGAGCCACCGTCATGTGGATCAGATGGGCCACAGTCAGGGGCCTTGCGTCTCGGGCTGCAGGACTCTGGACTGTGGTTGTCACTGACGCCTTGGGCGAGAAGGAAGGCAGAGGGGCAGGAGTCTCGCAGGGACTGGATGAATGACAGCCGGGTGTGAGGTTCTCCAGGAAGAGGGCCTCACAGCCGAAGGGGCCACGGTCCAGCCCCGCGCTAGAGCCCAGAAAGCAGCTGTGAGTTTGTGGGAGCCCAGGTGGGGCTGGGCAGGCTCAGAGCATGAGGCAGCTGAGATGCATCCAGGAGACAGGTGAGGCCTGTGCTCCCGGGCAGGCTCAGGGTGGCGGCCGCAGCGCTGGTGCGAAGAAGAGAGGCAGCTGGACAGCCGTGACATGCCGACGCTAACGTGGGTCACTGGCTCCTCCGAGGGGCCTGCGCTGGGGTTGGGCCCCAAAAGTCTCCCTCGAATTCTTAAGTCGTGTGACCTACACATTTCTCCTGTCCCCACCCTCTGCCCGAGTCCTCTGTCCAGATCACTGGGGGCCCTGGGGGGGCCACACTCTGATGCCCCCACACTGGCCCCCTGCAGCTATTTTGGCTTCATCACAAAACACCCCCTGCTGAGCCGCTTTGCCTGCCACGTCTTTGTCTCCCAGGAGTCCATGAGGCCGGTGGCCCAGAGTGTGGGGTAAGTAGGGTCGGAGGGCAGGGCCAGCGAGAAGGGGTGGCTGGGCCCTGTAGGCTCAGGAGTGCTGGAGGGTGAGCCCGTCTGGGGAGATGGGCTCAGAGGTGAGGTCTGGGGGCTGGAGAACAGGGGGTGGGGGTGCAGTTTGGACAAACATGAGAGGGAAGGTCCGATGAGGAGCAATAGAGGCAGGTGGGAACCAGAGGTGGGTGTGGGGTGGGGGGCCACCCTGGGCGTGGGAAGATGCAGGCACCTTGCCCAGGTAGGGGTCAGGGTGGGAATGGCGCGTTGAGGCCTTGGTGGCCAGGACAGCTGAGGAGCAACGCCTGGGGGTGACGGACAGACGCAGGCGGGGAGGAAGGAGGGCATGGGTGGGCCCTGAGTGGCGGGTGGCTGGCATGTCTCTGCAGCCGCGCCTTCCTGGAGTACTACCAGGAGCACCTGGAGTACGCCTGCCCCACAGAGGACATCTACCTGGAGTAGCCGCCCGCACCCCCCCCGCCCCCGGGCAGCTGGGGCTGGGGTGTCTCAGAGGCCACACGGCTTTGGCGAGGATTGGATTGGGGGCACGTGGGACCTTGCTGTCCAAGGAGTGTCCAGGACTCTCTTTGCTGTGCAGGGGCTGCGGGAGGGAGAGCCGTGCCCCCCCTTCCCTCCCATCTCTCTCTGTGCCTCCCTCCTCTGTCTGTCTCTGCCCCGGTGCCTGCAAACCCACCCTCGGCTCTGTACTCCCGGCTCGGAGCTGGGAGGGGTGTGGAGGACGGCGAGGCTCTAGGTGACTGGTGACATCAGGCTCCCAGGTGGCCCTCCCACCCCTTCCCAGTGATTTAAAAGGAATTTTAATTTTTATAGTGAAACTCAAGGGGTCACCCCACCCTGGATCACAGGGAGGAAGAAAGGAACCCCACGCCGGCTCACATGGAGCTCGGGGGAAGCATGGAGGGAGGGGTTCCCCAGAAGGGCCTTGGGGGCACAAGGCACACTTCCTGAGACTCACTCCGAGCCCCAGACTTTGCTTGGAGGGGGGTGCCCCGCCCCGTGCCCCGCGCCCCATGCCCCGCCACACCAGCACCCGCTTCGCCGCTGCTAACTCCCCGCAATCCAGCACCTCAATAAACTCTGCTTGGTGTGACCCTGTCTATTTCTTGGGGGACACATAATGGGCTGCCCATGGTGGGGGGCACTGAGTCCCCTGGGTGATGGAAAAGAAGCCCTGCCTGTGGGTGCTCTTTGCCGTCATGCTGCTGGGGGGCCACACGGGGCCCCGGGGTCTCCCTGATGCCCTGGATGGGTGCTGGTCACCCCACTGCAGTGCAGCTGGGGAGTGGCTGTGGCTGTGGCAGCTCAGGCCAGGTGTGTGCGCCTCAGGAGTGTGTGGGGGAGAAGGCAGCGGTCCGTCTGCTTAGATCTTAAACTGACATTGAAGAAATCCTGCCTGGAGACCCAGAAGAAAGGAGTTGACCATTCCACACTGTGCCCTTAGGTCCTTGTGGGTGGCACCTCCTGGAGAGAGGGCTCCCCGGCCCCCACCCCCAACGCCGCAGCCCCCCACTCTCAGGTGCTGAGTTCAGCAGGGCAGTCAGCATCTTCCTGAGGGTGGCCAGGGCCCCTCCCCCAACCTGAGAGGGGGAGGTTATGAAGTGGGAGCATCACAGGACAGTAATGAATGGGAGCACACACCCATGCTCCCTGTAAGGGCAGACAACAGAAATCTGGTCACAGTGTTAAGGGTCAGTAGATGACCCGGCCCTTGAGCATGTGGACAGCCCTTCAACAGGCCAGTGGCCCAGTGGAAATGCAGCTTGTTGGCCGCACTTTGGACATGCAGCCCCACTTGATAAGACCACAGAGCACGTGGTCCATGAGGAAACCTTCCTGCCAATTCAAATTGTGGAGAGCCCTGGCTGGTGTGGCTCAGTGGATTGAGCACCAGCCTGGGAACCCGAGGGTGGCTGGTTCGATTCCCAGTCAGGACACAGGCCTGGGTTGTGGGCCAGGTCCCCAGCTGGGGGTGCGTGAGAGTCAACCCATCAGTGTATCTTACGTACTTTACTGTTTCTCTCTTTCTCCCTCCCTCCCTCCCTCCCTCATCCTCTCTTTACAAGTAAATAAATAGGCCTTGGCTGGTGGCTCAGTGGATAAGGTGGCGGCCTGTGAACCCAAAGGTCGCTGGTTCAATTCCCAGCCAGGGCACATAACCAGGTTGAAAGCCAGGTCTCCAGCCAGGTCTGTAGCTGGAGGCAGGTGAAAGGCAAACAGATATTGATGTCTCTCTCCCTCTCTCCCTTCCCCTCTCTCTAAAAAATAATAAAATATTCTAAAAACTAAAAAAAGTAAATAAATAAAATCTTTAAAAAAAAATTGTGGAGGGGCAGGTGGCCCCTCTACACCTGGACACAGGGTGTGGCCCTCAGACCTGTTGCTGCACCACTGGGGGACCTGCCACCCATCCACCTCTGCCCACCCTCTGGGGGAGCTCTCCCCGCCCTGCCCCTCTGCCTGCATTCCTCTGGGAGCACCGCGTGCCCAGCCTGACCTCTGTGGGCCTGGAGGCTCCTTCAACTTGTTGCCCCATTTTTCTGGCTCATTCCTTTTCCCCTCCCACCTGGTGCTTTAGGTCAGCTGTTGGCCACCCTTGGGTGGCCTGTCCACACATGCCCAGCCACACCGCCTGCCTCCCCTCCAGCTGCTCCTCAGATCTCAAGCCTCCTCCTTGTCCTGCTGAGCTCCAGACCCCAGCCCAGCTCAGGGGGTCCCAGCCGGCCCCCCTGCTCTCACCTTCCCTCTGAGCTGACCCCTGGGCTCGGCCGTGCTGAGCATGAACCCACCAACCCCACAGACTTGCGAGGTGTCCCCTAGCCAGTCTCTGGGCTGGCGCTTTGCCACTTCTGTAAAGATAATGGCGCTGAGGGGCCGAACTGCCAGACCCTGCTACTCACAGAGCCGTTGCTGCCCTGCTCCTGGCCGCCTGCGTCCTGTGTGTCCATTTTCCCGGTCCTGGAGTCACCCCACCTGCCCCCTGCTCTCAACACCCTAACCCCACACCCAGGCCTCCCTCTGAGCTCTGCCTGGATCAAACCACCTGGCGTTGCCTCCTGGACCTTCATGCAGCAGAGCCTCCACTGTGAACATCCACCGCCACCTACAACCAACCTGGGTTCTTATTCTTTTATTTATTTAGTTTTTGAAAAAGATTTTATCCATTGTTTTTAGAGAGAGGGAAAGGGAGGGAGGAAAGGAGGAAAGGGAGAGAAACATCCATGTATGGTTGCCTTTCACCTGCCCCAGCTACGGACCTGGCAGGAGACCTGCCTTGCAACCTGGGTACATGCCCTGGCTGGGAATCGAACCAGCGACCCTTAGGTTTGCAGGCCGGCGCCTTATCCACTGAGCCACCAGCCAGGCCAACCTGGGTTTTTTAACAGAAACTTGAGCAATGGCTTCCAGCTGAGCCTCTCTCAGTCTGTGCCTGCCCCCCACCCCCGCCCAAGCCCCTCTTCCCTTCACCCCGTTTCTGCCCTTGGAAACTCTGCATTTCCTAGGGGCATCTGTTGCCCTGGTATGTGGCTGGGTCACCTCCTTTCCTGGGCCCTGGAGGCAGGTGAGGCATCACTCCTGCCTGCTCCCTGGCAGTGGCTGCTGACTGTGAGTCTGCAGGGCTGGTACCAGGGCCTCCCAGAGCTGGGCAGCGTCTGGCGCACATGCTGAGGCCTGGGGACCCCGGGGGTGGGCAAGCCTCCTAGCCAGGACGCCAAGTTCCGGAACCCTGCCTCCGGGAGTATCCTAAACAAAACCTTTGTACACGGTCCTCTCTAAAAATAGGGAAAGTGTAAAAACAATCTAAATTTGGATGAACTCAATTAAGGTGCATTTACCTAACGGAACTATTGGGCAGACAGGAAAACCATGAGCTTCCTAACGTTTAGCAAAAATTAGGGACCTGCAGACAGCCCAACACATACGGCTTCAACATGGGAGAGTGGCAAGAGAAGGAAACACAGCCATGGCAACACACTTCCATTTTTATCGGCCACTTCCCAATAAAAAAACGGGTCTAAAACCACCATCAATGCGGTGAAACCCATCTGTGTGCACCTGGGGTGTTCCGTACGCAGGAACACAGCGGGCCTTGGTTGCCAGTGGAAACATCCCACAGCGGGTCCTGTGAAAAGAGTGGGAGCAAAGCTCCAGGAGACCACCCGGAGCCGCCGTCTGACCATCCCGGGCAGCGGCGGGAGGAGTGGAGGGGGAAGTGGCTGCTGGGAGGTGCCTCGGGCACAGGCCCGGCCCCAGTGGGCAGCCTTTGTCCTCAGGACCACGTGACAGCTGCTGCGCCTCCCAGCTCGGCACAGTCCTGGGGGCAGCCCCTGGGCAAAGGCTGGACAGCTGGTGCTGCAGACCCCTGGGAGGGTCTTTGTGAGCGGTGGGCGAGGCAGCAAGGAAGGAGAAGCTGCCCTCAAAGGAGCCCCTGAGCTGTGCACCTGAAGGATGGGAAGCAGGACTGTAGCCCCTAAGGGAAGAAACTGCCCTCTGGGACCCCCCCCCCCCCAACACAGGCAGCCATAGCTGAGCTTAGAAGACCTTTTACCCAGCAAGTGGAGGCCCCCAGGGGCCCACACAGGGGGAGGGCAGTGCCGTCCGTCCCCCGGGGGGGTGTGAAGGACCACCGCCTGGGTGTGGGCACGGCAGGATGAGACCCTCACCCCTGAGAGGCGCGGGCACCAGGCCTCAGGTCTGGGCGCAGGTGTGGCCGGACAAGGATGCCTGCACTCACTCGGCAGAGAGGGGCCTGGTGTCCTCCCCGTGCAGACCCCACCTGGCAGAGCCCTGCTCCCTGCCCTGTGGGCCGGCCGCTCCAAGCCTACGACACCCAGGGGAGCAGAACCCACCCGCATGAGGTTTACGGGGAGAGGAGGCTGGCTGCCCTCCTCCAAGGCCCACGCCTTGCTCCTGGAAGGGGCCGCACGAGTCATCGGACACGGAAGGGCAGTGTCCAGGGTGCAACGCGAAGGAGGCGCGAGTGGGCAGAGGTGACGGGGCGCACGCACCACTGGCCGTGTGTCCTGCCTCCGGCTGAGGTGCAGCATCATCCAGGGCCCTCGGACGAGGGTACAAGCACACCCTCATTTTGTGGTTAAAGCCATTCCCAGGAGCGAATTTAAACGTTGTTCCTTGGAAACGTTTCCTTCTGCTCCCCCTTCTGGTCACTTGGGGAAGAGGCGGGCCTGGGAGAGGGCGGGTGAGGGGTGGCGGGTAGACTAGGGTCCCTTCCTCACACATCTGGGGGACCCACAGATTGTCTCTGTTTCCACTGAGCTCCTCCAACC
This sequence comes from Noctilio leporinus, assembly GCA_004026585.1. Classification (NCBI taxonomy): domain Eukaryota; kingdom Metazoa; phylum Chordata; class Mammalia; order Chiroptera; family Noctilionidae; genus Noctilio; species Noctilio leporinus. The sequence continues at coordinate 38,326 of PVIW01003665.1, forward strand.
TGGGCAGCGGGTGGCCTCAGGCTCCCAGGGAAAGGAGCTGACTTTCTTGTAAAAATTTCATTTATTTATTTTTAGAGAGAAGGAAGGAGAAAGAAAGGGGGAGAGACGTCCATGGGCAGCTGCCTCTCACAGACCCCCAACTGAGCACCTGGCCCACAGCCCAGGCCTGTGTCCTGACTGGGAATCGAACCGGCAACCCTTTGGTTCACAGGCTGGCGCTCAGTCCACTGGGCCATGTTAGCCAGGGCGGAACTGATTTTCCAATCAACAGCAGAAAGGAGGGAGAGGAAGGGTGGGGCATTGTGACAGCATGTGGGGCTATGAGAAGTGTATAGAAGCATGTGTGTGCCCCACACGTTGGTACATGAGGAGGGTGCATCGCACCAAGGCAGCTAAACAACAAACATGCATTTCTACTCCCAAAAGCATCTCAGCAAAACCTGGGTGCCATGGGAGGGTTAGAGGACCCGAGCCTCGCCCACCCTGGGTGCAGATGTGGGCTTGAAGTTGGGGGTCAGAATCAAAAGGGGCCCCCCTCCCTGATTCAATGACCTACCACCACTGTGGTAGGAGCAAGTCCCCCCCCCCCCCCGCTATGGCATTTATCACAGTTAAATTTTCATTGTAGTGTAAGATACACACGTGACATCACGAAGGGCACCAACCTTGAGTGTACACCTCCACTGCTTTACACACTCGCCCGCACCCTCAGTCAGGACGGGCACACCGGCCGCACACTTAGGTCCCATCGCCCCTTCCTGGGCACCGGCCACGAACCCCACCCCCAGGCGCTGCAGGCGCTGCTCCCTGGGACTCGCGGGTGTCTGAGAGCCCAGCGTCGATGCTCATCTCCTTTGCAGACAGGGGGCACCCCAGAAGAGGGATGGGTCACCTCTGGTGACCTACACCCCAGCACCACCCGTGGCCCTGGGTGGTGAGTAAACGCGTGAACTGACAGGGGGACGCTCACTCCTCGGGCAGCGCGGTGGACCTGCAGCTCACGTGGGGCGTCAGCATCGTTTGCTTCCTGCTGAGGGTTTGGTCCTGGGATGTGATGCACAGGTCATGTTCCTGCTTCAGCATCTCTGTCCTCCGCCCAAGACAAAGGCGCCTGAGGGGACCTGGGTCCATGGGATGGGAAGCTGCATGTGTCAGGAGGGCCACATGCCCAGCCCAGAGCCCAGCACCTTGCTCAGCCACACGTGCAGGTGCGCCCTTCTGGCGCCGGCTTCAGGGGCTGCAGGGACCCCCAAGAAAACCACACCCTGTAGGGGCAGCTCCAAGACACTGCAGGGTTTGGGCCACAGCCAGTGCATCCCCCCAACCAAACCAGAAGAGGTGGGAATCACATAAAGACCACAGATGGCTCTGACCCACCGTGTAACCCCCTGGCATGCACCCAGCGACCCGCCACACACCCTGTTCATGTGTCTGTCATTCCAGGAAGACACTCCAGGGTGAGGACCACACAGCCCATGGCAGTGGCTCAAACAGCAGGTTTATTTTCTCACACTGTGAGCTCTGGAGGCCAACGGCTGAAGACATGGGCTTAGCGGCTGCACAAGTGTTAGTCAAGCCCCGTGATGCCCGGGACCATCTGTACGGCCCCCAGAGGACCAGGGGTCCCAGCAGACCACCTGGACTCGCACTGACCAGGCCTTGTCACGCCACCCCGGAACAGTCACGGCACTAAGGCTGACCCCTGCTTCCTGGGACAGGGAGAGGCTACACCTCCAAGGTCCAGGGCCTCTGCCCACCACGGAGGGCAGAGCCCACCATGAGCCCCTGGGGGGCTCGAGCACCCAGATGGCACCGAGGGAGTGAGTGCACGGGGCCCACCTGAGCCCTGGGAGCACAGCGAGCCCTGCCAGCAGCACACACTCGGGGACCCAGGTGGGCTTCACACCCCTGGGCAGACATGGGTGGGCGGTCAGAAGGGCCCCTCTGCAGAGCCCCAGAAAGGGTACAGGCAGGTTGAGGAGGGCAGGGTGGGGAGGGGCAAGGCGGCCTGCAGGCTGAGCTGGGATGGAACCAAACTGGACGTGTTTTTCAGAGCACTTTGCTGGGTGAGTGGCTTAAGATGGGTCAAAGGTGAAGCCAGGGGGCAGGAAATGCCCGTGTTCTGTGGGGCGGAGGTGGGGGGTCCGGGTGGGGCTGACAGCTGCCTCAGAAGCTGCTCATGCACCTTCCTCGAGCCTGGCGGGCCCGCAGCCTCCTCCCCACCCAGAATGGGCAGCTCATCACCCACCTCAGACAGGTTTCTGGGAAGAGCCTACGTGGTCTGGTCCCTGGGCCTCCCGGCGCACAGCTCCTGCGGGGTCTTCTGTCTGTGGGCACACGCCCGCCTTCCCCCCGTCCTCAGCACGTTCCAGCACTCCGTGCAGCTACCGTGAACGGGCTCACGATCAGGGAGCCCGGATGCCCGGGTGCAGCTTCCAGCCCAGCCTCTCAGTGGCTGGGGGGCAAGTCGCCGGATCATTCCGTGCCTCCGTTTCCTCACTTTTGCACGGGCAGAACAGCACCTACCTCCGGCCATCCCAAGGATTAGATGAATCATCACACCTACAAGTGTCAGCTGGTGTTATTGAGTTATGGGTACAGCCCCGTCTGCGCCCCAGCCCCAGCGGGGGAGGGCGGGGCCTGGGCTGGCGCTCAGGGTGGGGACTCTGGGCAGTAGCAGCAGGTGGGCCAGGGGTGGCAGCCCGGCTTGCAGCAGATCTGCAGGGCAGGGTCCTCACCCCGAGCCATCTGGCTGGGGCCGAAGGTCACACCAGCATCAAACTGAGCCTTGAGCAGCTGAAGCTGCTTCATCGCCTCCAGGGTCTCGGGGGTGATCTCAGTCCCACTCCTCAGGAGGTCGTAGTTCTCACCAGGGTCCTCCGATAGGTCAAAGAGCAGCGCAGGCTCATGGGCAGTCAGAGGGTTGGAAGCATGGCAGGCAGGGTCCGCGGTGGTGTCGCTATGGGCAGATCCTGGGGAGAGGGGCACATCTGTGCACGGGGCAGGAGTGGGGGCAGGTCAGGGGCCAGGAGGCATCAGCGGGGCTGAGGGAGACAGTTACCCTGGGTGAAGAAGTGGGCCTTGTACTTCCCGCTCCGCACAGCAAAGACCCCATGGATCTCATCGGGGTAGGCTGGGTAGAAGACCATAGACTGCCGGGAGCTCTGGGGGCAAAGTTGGGGGCCAGGGGGCAGGGCCCCAGCACCGGTCAGCCTGCAAGAGCCCCTCACTGTGCCCATCCAGGAGCCCCAGAGGCAGCAGCACTTGGATGCTGCTCCACAAAGGTGACCTGCCCCCCGTCACCCTGGGGCCAGGGCCATGGGGTTGCAGGCCCTACCTTGCCTATGCCCAGTAGCAGAGTGCTGAGGTCAACGCCATCCAAGGTGACGTTGGGCAGCTGGGCCCCGGCCAGGGATGCCAGGGTGGGCAGCAGGTCCAGGGAGCTGGCCAGCTCATGGGTCACTCCTGCGGGCAGAGGGCTGTGTGGTCACTTGACTCACGATCAGGGTCTGGGAGGTGGGGCTGGGGGTCCATGACGGGTGCCTGGAGACTGACCAGGAGTGATGTGACCTGGCCAGAAGGCCAAGGCCGGCTCTCGGACGCCCCCCTCGAAGGTGGTTCCCTTTCCACACCGCAGGAGGCCAGAGCAGCCGCCGTGGGACATCCGCATAGTCTCCGGTCTGGGTCACACAGGAGGCTGTCAGCATGGTGACCCCAGCCCCGGACTTCCAAGTTACATGCACAGAAACGACCAGCAGCTGTGTCCTCTCCCTGTCGTACCAGGACCAGCTTCCAGGTACTGCAACCCACCTCCCACGGCCATGAGTGAAGACAGGGAAACCCCAGAACCACACCTGTGAGGACTCCACCTACGCACCCCAGCCCTGCCGACGTACCCATTGTCAGCCGTGAAGAAGATCAGTGTCTGTCGAAGCAGCCCCAGGTCCTGCACGGCTGCCATCAGGGCGCCCACAGCCGCATCCAGCTCCATCAGGGAGTCCCCGAATGGCCCGCGGCCGGAGCGCCCCGTGGAGCTCTGCCCACTGAACTGGGGGTAGTGGGTGTGCTGGGGGAGACACTGGAGTTAGCACTGGCAAGAATCAGGGTGGCATGGGGCACACGGCAAGAGTCACTCACAGGGTAGGCCTAGTACAGGGGTCAGGGTGGCACAGGGGGCAATGCCAGGGTCACTCGCGTGGGAGGCCTAGTGTCAGGGCCAGGGCAGCGAGGGCGGGGGTCCAGGTCACTCACGTGGGAGGCGTAGTACAGGAAGAATGGGCGGCCCTGGCGCTGGGCATCAGCCATGAGATCACGCGCGAAAGCCACGTAGCGCGCCTCAAGCCCGGGCAGCCAGGGGGGCTGTGCCTCCACAGACAGGTTGGCCAACAGTGGAATCGGGACCAGGTTCTGGTCACAGATGCCACTGCAGGGCGTGGCCGGCGGGAAGCAGGTCAGGTTCTGGCAAGGGCCCTGGAGGAGCAGTTCCGTTCAGGGTCTGGGTGGCGGGGTAGGGCTGGGTGGCCAGGGGAAGGCACGTGGCAGGAAGTGGGTCAGGGCAGCCCAGGGCGCTGGGGGTTCCTACCTGGTCATGGGAGTATGGGATGCCCAGGAATCGATGGAAGCCCTGATTGGGGGGCAGAAAGGCCCCCCTAGGCCCCACCCCAAGATGCCACTTGCCAGCCATCCCTGTGAGGTAGCCTCGAGCAACCAGGACCTCAGCCAGGGTCACCTCCTCCAGGGGCAGGCCCCCTTGGGAGCCAGGCTCCAAAACTCCAGGGTACAGACCCGTCCGTACTGGGAGCCGGCCGGTCAGGAGGGCCGCCCTGCAGAGCAGATCCCAGAGAGAAACGCAGGCTGAGGTGCACCCCGGGGACGGGAGCGAACACCTGACTGCACGGTCAGGATGGGTGCGGGGTGAGGGCTCCTCTACCCCCTTGCTCACCGGGAGGGGGTGCACAGAGACACCGGCACGTAAAAGTCTGTGAACCGCAGCCCTGCTGCCGCCAGCTGGTCCAGGTTGGGGGTGGTGGAACTGGGGTGGCCGTACGAGCCCAGGTCCCCGTAGCCCAGGTCATCAGCGAAGATCAGCACGATGTTAGGTGGGCAGGCAGCGGCCGGGCAGGCAGTGACCAGGCAGGCAGCGACCAGGCCGGCAGCCAAGGCCAGAGCGAGGGCCCCCAGCGTCCCCATCGTCCAGGCACAGACAGGCTTGTCACAAGAGGCCCTTCGGAAGGAAGGGAAACTGGCTGCAGCAAGCTGTGTCCCAGGGCCCCCAGACCGGGCACCACCCTCCCCAGGGCCCCCAGACCGGGCACCACCCTCCCCAGGGCCCCCAGACCGGGCACCACCCTCCCCAGGGCCCCCAGACCGGGCACCACCCTCCCCAGGGCCCCCAGACCACCAGCACCACCCTCCCCAGGGCCCCCAGACCGGGCACCACCCTCCCCAGGGCCCCCAGACCGGGCACCACCCTCCCCAGGGCCCCCAGACCGGGCACCACCCTCCCCAGGGCCCCCAGACCGGGCACCACCCTCCCCAGGGCCCCCAGGCCACCAGCACCACCCTCCCCAGGGCCCCCAGACCGGGCACCACCCTCCCCAGGGCCCCCAGACCGGGCACCACCCTCCCCAGGGCCCCCAGACCCAACTAATCCCCAGCCAGACAGGGACAACCCCCTTCCCAAGTCCGAAGGCCTCGGCTGCCCAACAGTGGCCGGGATGTGGCTCCCTGGAGTCCTCCCTGGACCTGGACACCTACAGAGTCTCTCGTCAGAGATCTGATCGTCTTCACCTAGGGGTGCCGGCCCTGGCCCGAGGTGAGGGACCGAAGTCACATGACACTGACCCGCGGGGTCCGGCGCGGCAGGCGGGAGAGAGCAGGAGGGAGCCAAGGAGACGCGGGTGCGGGCGGCGGGCAGCGGGCGGCGGGCGGCGGGCGGCGGGCAGCGGGCAGCGGGCGGCGGGCGGCGGGCAGCGGGCGGTGGCGGCGGGCGGTGGGCGGCGGGCAGCGGGCAGCGGGCCCTCCGGGACACTTCCGCCCCGCCCCGCCCCCGTCCAGCCGCGCGCTCGGGTGACGCGCCGCGCGCGGGTGCCCAGCAGGGCCGCGGCGGGGCGGGGCGCTGGGTCGGGCCTGCGTGGCCGGGCGCAGGGCGGGGCGAAGAGTCCGGGGCCTGCGGGGCGGGCCCGGGGCGGCGGGTCGGAGCCTGGGTGCTGCGGCCTCAGCGCGGCGGGGCGGGCGCAGAGCGGGGCGCGGTGGGTGCGCGCGGGCCCTGCGCTGCCGAGGCCGTTGGCGCCCGAGACGCGGGGCTGGGGCGGCGCGAGCAGGGTGAGGCCCCCGACGTTCGCGCCCGTTGCGCGGGGACCCGCCGCCCGGACCTGCGGGGCTGGGCTGGCCTTGGAGGACTGGAGCGCGGGGCGGGCCCGGCGCCCGGCGCCCAGCCACCAGCAAACCTCTCCAGGCCTTTCCTTCAGCACCGCTTGTGCTGGTCTTGAAACACGGGACAGCGAATGTTTCACATCCTCCCCCTCCGTGCATGTGGGTCTGTGTGAGTGCGTGATGCCTGTGGTCCGTGTGTGTCCGTGCGTCAGGCATCTGCAGTCTGTGTGTCTCCAGGGTAGACCCATGGGAAGGACCCGTCGGAGGAGAAGATGCGGGGCCTTGGCTCCGTCACTGGACAGACGACTTTGTTTTGGTCCCCAGTTTGTTCAACTGTCTCAAAGTAAGAGAGGGACCCCAGAGTGTGGTTCGGTGGATCCTGTGCACAGGGCTCTAACCCCCAGCAGCTCCCCTAGGGGCCACTGCCCCCGAGAGCGCCCTCCCCAGGGCAGGGTTCTGGTCCTCAGCTCCTGCCCAAGCTCAGGATGCTCCTCTGCGACTTCCGACCTCAGGCGGGGCAGGGCCTGGGCAACTGTGGTTCTTGAGCCTGGAGCTGGCGGGACAGCGGGCAGGGCCCTGGACAGGTGTCCGGAGCTGCAGTGGGGCCAGGACGCAGCTTCCACGCAAGCCCAGCCCTGTCTGGGGAGCTGGCGTTTCCCCGGTGCGGCGTGGACTTGGCACAAGGGCCGGTGTGGGGGCGAAACGTGAAGGGCAGGGAGTCCAGGGACGCGGCTCCAGAGCCAACCCTGGCTGTCTCCTTCCAGCGTGGCTTCTGGGCTTGTGCGTGGGAGCCGAATGGGTGGGTGGCCAGGACAGAAAGTTTCTCCGTGGCCCAGAAATCTCTGAACCTGTAATTGGAGCGGTCACAGCTGGTGAGTGCTGTGAACTGGAGTTGAAAAGGAACCGACCAAAGGCACTTTCTGCTGCAAGCTGGGAACTACCCCAGGCAGCAAACACCTGCCCTGATTCTCAGAAAGAGCCTGATGGCAGTTGTAATGGGACGCAGACCGCTGGGGCTGTCCCCTGCGGTGTCTGGAGGCTGCTCAGGTGTGCACACACGGGACCCCAAGCCAGCCCAGCCCTGACCTCCGGTGGAGGAGGAGGTGTGCGTGTCAGCTATGTTTGTTCAAAGCCAGGGCTCCAGAGGCGTCTGAGGCTTTTGGAGATGTGAGCTCTTTTTTGGCATTGCTGCAGAGGGTCAGCTGGGGGCAGGGCCCCAGTGGGAAGGCCGGGGTGCAGGAAGTGGCTCTGGAGCCCACAGTCAGCAGAGGCCCTCTGCAGGGGGTGGTGCAGATCTTCTTTCTGCCCCAGGACCAGAGCAGAGCCAGGCCTCCTTCTGCTGGGCCTGCGTGGTGGGCGTGGGGTGGGTGAGGGAAGGGGAAGTGGACCTGCAGCATTTCCTGGGTCCGCTGAGGTAGGGCCCCGGGGCCCTGGAGGCCAGCCTCTAGGCCTCCGCCTGCCCCTCTGCTTGACCTCCTTGCTTTGGGCAAGCACCATCCTGCTTCCCCCGACCCCCCACCCCCACCCCTTAGCCACCCAGAGGCCTTGAGGTGGGTCCCAGTTCTAGAGGAGTCTGCTGCTAGGTGCACCCCTATCAACCAAAGGGAGGCGGTAGGTGACCGAGATTCTGTGCTAGACCCAACTTCAGTCAGGCTCCTGGAGCTTCCCCTAGGCCTGTCTGTGCCCTTCTTCGTGAAATCCAGTTTCAACAAGAACCCTGCTGGGTCAACTCAGCGAGGACCCTGACCCTCCATATCTGATCCGATTCTTTCCCCACCCCCATCATGTCTAGCTGTGTCCGGTCACCGGCCTGCCTTCAGCCAGAGTCCAGAATTGCCGTCACTGCAGATGTTTCCCCGCAGCCGCTGTCCCCCGCCACCCCACCTGCTCCTGGGCTCTTGCCGGGGAGGAGCAACCTCCAACCTCACAGGGTCCCTGGCTGGGCCTGAGAATTAAACTGAGAATCAGCAACAGGAAAAAAAACATACACATTTGTTTAATGGTGTAAGTTTTACGTGACATGGGACACTTCATCAGGAATTGAAGACCCGAAAAAAGCTGAGTGGTTCGTGCTGGCTGGCTGGTCGAGCAGCAGGAGGCTGGGCTGGTGAACCCAGGGGTCCCCGCAAAGCTGTCTGCTCAGAGTCTGCCCTGTCTTTCGTGGAAGGGGCTCTTTCCACGGGTGGGTGTGGGGGCACTTCCCCCATGAGGATTTGGTGGCCTGATTCTCAAACTCCCTCAGATTAAAACACTCAACATGCCCAGATGCCGTACTCTGGGGTAACGTGGTCTGCGCCCCATCTCCGGATTCCTACTTGCCCCTGCTGTGGTTGATCCCGCCCACCTGTCCCCGACTGGAGACTAGAATGTCATCGTAGTGGTTCATGCACCTAACAGGATGGCCCTGAGTCCAGCCTGCCCACGGCACTCTTTGGAATGGAGGGGCTGGGGAGAGGCTCTGCTGGGGAGCACTGTGGCTGGTGGGAGGTGGCTCTGTGGGGCACTGGCCCTCGGGCCCCACCCCCCGACTGCACATCAGCTGTATTTCCCAGCCTCGGGCTACCGACTTTGCTGTGCCCTATCTGGAATTCTTGACCCCTGATAGCATGGCTAGCTTCTTCCTACCCCTGGGATGTCACCCTCTCAGTGGGGACTTCCCTGGCCCCTGGTTCCCTGTCCCACCCCTATGCCCAGGCATGAGGTCCTGCTCTTGAGCTCCTTGAATGGAGGGTAATAATCTTACATGCCCAGCCTGTGGGTGGCTGGTGTCAACTAACAGGGAAGGAGTTAGCTGCCCCTGGCATGTGGTAAGTCTGTATTTTTATGGCTGTTATTGTCGTGTGGGGACTGCTGGGCAGGGGCCCCGAGCACCACAGGCTGGAGGCCTTCCTGCAGGCGGCACGGGCCTGGGGAAGAGAGGGGTGGCCTGGCTGAGGATGAGGTGGAGCGATGAAGACAGGCTGTCCGGCTGCCGGTGGAAATGGGGCCACAAGGAAAGCCTTCCCGGGACCCCGTGTGGGAGGACGTGGTGAGACGTGTTGTAGTGGCACGGAAGGCTGTGCGTGTTCCCCATGCCCCACCTCCGTCCGCCCTGCCGTGCAAGAAGTCCAAGCTGGTCTGCGTCAAGCCCAGAACAAGGGCCGCTGTCCAGTTCTGCAGCAGGCCGAGGCTTCGTCCAGTGCCGTCCTTGCCCACCCGCTCTGGTTGGAGTAGCCTGTTCCCCGCTGCCCGCTGCTTGCTGCCACCAGTGGCTGCCTGGGCCCCTGGGTGCTTTGGAGAAAACACAGGCGTGAACAGGGTGGGGGGAGGGGGGAGGGGGGTGCCTGCTACTCCGATGTACTATCTTGGGCTTGGGAAGGACCAGGCGCCCTTTCAAAAGAACCACCTTTTGCAGGCTCCTGTTGGTTACCCCCTAACACATCCATTTGTTGGATCTTCGGGGACTCTGTGCCCCTTCTCCAATCTGATGCTTCTCCCGGACAGGCCCTGTGGTCACCACCTTGGCTCCCACTGCCCTTGTTCGCAAGAGAAGCGCCTCCCCCTCTGCCACGCTGGCTTCCGCTGAGCATGTGCGCCACAGAGGCAATTTCCCTTTATTGTTCTATCCCTCCCCCAAGCAATGTGCGGGGAGCAGGCCGATGGTGCCCTGGGGCGTGTGTGAAGCTGCAACTTCCTGGTGGAGCAGGCCCGGTATTGGATTCAGCTTCCCAGTTTATGAGGCTTCTTAACATCCGATTCCCTTTGCTCCCGTCCTTTATTAATATCTAGCTACCTGTGTCAACGGCCACACAGCTCGGTTCCCAGCGGGGGTCCCGTGTCGGTCCCTGCAGGGGAAGGACCCTGAGAGGCCCCATCGGAGATTCACTTGGGGCAGAGAGGAGAAGCAGCCTCCGGCCAGACGGTCCAAGTCTGGTGAGAGACGGGTGGCGGCTGTTTCCCAGAACAAATCACACCATTGTTCAGCGTCCCCAGGTCCCTGCAGTAGGATGCATTGGGGCGCCAACTTTGTCCCGGAAGGAAGTTCTTCCCAGGCCAAGTGTGGGGCAATTTTCAAGGAACTAGAGGGAGCGCAGAGCATCTTCTGCAGCAGATCCAATGTCTGGACCCCGAAGTGGCTGCAGGTAGCAGCCTGGACACTCACCGCCTGGCACAGGTCTGGCTGTGGTGGGCTACAGGCAGCTGCCATTTCGCAAGATCTGTGAGCTGGAGGAAGGCACTTGGGTCACAGCCCCACCTTCCAGGGCAATGTTAAGTAAACACAGGAAGAGAAGACTTAGACCTGAAGATAAATTGTATCCCTTTGCGAAGTCCAAGGAATGGACATTGGAGGAAGATGGTCCTACGTCCGGTTGTGGATCGGAAGGGCAAGGGTGGTGTTGACAGTCTGGGTTCTGCTGATTGAAACCGGGGTTCACAGCAGCTCATGTGAGTGAAGCGGAGATGCTAAAACTCCATCGTATCATGGAGAAAAAGGCATCCAAAGACTGAGAAAGACAGGAATACCCTGTGCTTGACCTGCTCAGTGGTGCCCTAACTGACCCCTGGGAGGGCCAGAGGACACCCTGGCACGTGTACTTTGGTGTAGTGAGGGGGCAGCAGCACCTGTGAAAGGCTCAGGGGAGGCCAGCCTCTGCAGGGTGGAAATGAAATGGGGGGAAGAGATCCTGGGGTGGCAGAGACCATGTGGCCAGGCAAGTGTGGTTACCATGATGGTCAAGAAGAATGATGATGTTACTGGCTGGTGTAGCTCAGTGGATTGAGCACCAGCCTTTGAACCTCAGTGTCGCTGGTTCGATTCCCAGCCAGGGCACATAACCAGGTTGCAAGCCAGGTCTCCAGCCAGGTCCCCAGCTGGAGGCAGGAGAAAGGCAACCATACACGGATGCTTCTCTCCCTTTCTTCCTTCCCTGCTTCGGTAAAAAATAATGAATAAAATCTTCAAAAACAAAAAGGTGACATGGCCTCAGGGACCTTTGGCTCATTGGCCACAGAGTCACCCTTAGGACAATAACAGGGCAGCATCTGCGGAGGAGGGGCAGTGGTGGGAAGACCCCGGTGTCCGGGAACATGACCTGAACTTGACTCACAATGCAGAGTCACAGCTCCTCCTCCAATTCCTGGACGTGAGTCACTGGCAGACAGGGAGCCTCCGCCAGAGGGGAAGGCCTGGCGGAAAAAACCAAGGCCGAGTGGTCTTCCCCTGGCCTCCCCTGCAGGGAGGTGGGGGCTCTGGCCAGGATGGCCGTGCACGGGGGAGGGGACACCTCACGCTCTCAGGGGGTTGAGCTCTGGCTCTGACTAATGCCACTTCTCAGACTCTCTGAGGCCCCCCACCCACCGCAGTCACTGATCAGTGGGGTCGGATGAGACCTGCGTTTTGGGCTGCAGCCCACCTCACCATGGACACGGTGTCACCGTGGGTTTCCCGAGGGCCAAGACATCCGGCCTGGACAAAAGTACAAAGGAGCAGGCCGATGCAGCCCTGCCTGCTGACCCCAGCGAGAACTCAGGCCCAGGGGAGGCTCCCGGGCTCCCACCTCTATCGGCTGAGGAAATACCAGTTACTTAGATAGAGAAACCTGAAATGCTAGTGATGTAGCACAACTGCTGCTCATATCACGCTCATGGAAAGTCCAGTTTTAAACGTGGGCAGGGATGGGGGGCTCTCTGCCCCATCAAGCCATTCAGGGACCCGGGCCAAAGGCCGGGCTACCCATTTTTCTTTCGTGCTGCCATTTCTGACGTGGATTTCAGGTCCTCCTGGGGGGTGAGGAGAACACGCACAGGACTGAGCCACCGGTGTTTGTGGATTCAATGCAATACCAGGAAAATTGCCAGCAGCTTCTTTTTGTAGAAACTGACAGCCTGATCCTAAGAGCGACGTAGAAATGACAATGATCTGGACTAGCCGACAAACTTTGAAAAAGGACAAAGTTGTAGGACTTCCACTCTCTGACGTCAAGATTTGCTGTGAAGTGATAGAAAGAACACATCGTGGTACTGGAGAAATTACATAAATATATGTAAAAGGAAAAGGACAGAAATTTCAGGAACAAACCCACACATACGTGGTCAACTGGTTTTTTACAACGGTGTAAAGGCAATTGGGTGGGGAAGGACAGTCCTTTCAGAAGTGGTGCTGGGAAGCACAGGGACAGGGTAGAACCTTGGACGCGGGGCCGGGGGAGCCGTGGCGAGTCTGGGGAGACGGAAAAGCTCTGGAGATGAATATGGCCACGATGGTTACATAACAACTGAGTGTGCTTAATGCCACAGAACTATGCACTTGAAAATGTTTAAAATGGTAAATTTATTTTTATGGAGAGGTAGAAAGAGGGGGGTGGGTGAGAGAGAAACATCCATTTTTGTTCCACTTATTGATGCATCATTGGTTGATTCTTGTATCTGCCCTGATCAGGGATGAAACCCACTTTCGTGTATTGGGATGATGCTCTAAGTCACTGAGCTACCCTGCCAAGGCTAAAATGGTAAATTTTATGTTATATATATTTCACCGCAACAAAAATATTAAAATTTTTTTTTTTTTAAATAGCCTGAGCCCTGGTCGCTGGTTCAATTCCCCAGCCAGGGCACATAACCAGGTTGCAAGCCAGGTCTCCAGCCAGGTCTGTAGCTGGAGGCAGGTGAAAAGCAACCATATACGGACGTCTCTGTCCCTCTCTGCCTCTCTCCCTTTCCCTCTCTCCAGAAATAATAAATAAAATGTTTTTTAAAAATAAATAAATAAAAAGAATAAAATAAAAATAGCCTGAAACAACTGAACGTCTATAAAGGGAAAATATGAATATCCACCTTTTCTTGATATCAAAAACAATTAACTTTAAATAATAGACCTAAATAAAAGGTAAAACTACAACTTTTTGATGAAAACACAGAAGAAACTTTCAGGATTTGCCCTGGTTGGTGGCACAGTGGATAAGGTGCCAGCCAGTGATTCCCAGTCAGGGCACATGGCCAGGTTGCAAGCCAGGTGTCCAGCCTGGTCTATAGCTGGAGGCAGGTGAAAGGCAACCAAACAGTAATGTCTCTCTCCCTCTCTGCCTCTCTCTGTTCCCCTCTCTCTCTGAAAATAATAAATAAAATCTTTAAAAAAAAAAGAATGAAAACTTTTGTTCTTTGAGAGAGACTATTGTGAAAGTGAAAAGCAAACCACAAAGTTAGAGAACTTTTGCAATATACATATCTTACCCCCCCAAAAAAAAAAACCTTCTACCCAATTAATATAAAGAGGTCCTAAATTTCCAAAAAGCCAAACTACCCAGTTTTTAGACCACAAGCAATAGATGGGAACAAATACAAAAGAAGGCAGGTGACTGGCCAATAAACACATGGAAAGAGGCTCCATATCACTAGCGATCTGGGAAACACAAATTTAAACAAAGAAGGAGATACCACGCACACCCATTAAAATGGCTAAAATTAAAAAGACACGCACCACCAAGTATCTACAAGGATGTGGAGAAAATAGAACAATTTGATACATTGAAATTGTAAAGTGATACCGCCATTCTGGAAAACTGCATGCAAATGTCTTAAAAAGTTAGCATATATCTACCAATAGGACACAGCGATTCTGCTCCTAAGTGTTCCCCCAAGAGAAAGGAAAACACAGGTCCATACAAAAACTTGTGCAGGCCCTGGCTGGTAGCTCCTGCCTATGGACTCAAAGGTTGCCGGTTCGATTCCCAGCCAGGGCACATAACCAGGTTGCAAGCCAGGTCTCCAGCCAGGTCTGTAGCTGGAGGCCGGTGAAAGGCAACCACACATGGATGTCTCTCTCACCTTCTTCCTCCCTCCCTGCCCTTCTCTCTAAGAACAATGAATAAAATCTTAAAAAAAGAAAAAAGCCAAACCAACCAAAAAACTTTTGCACAAGTGTTTGTTGCTGTCCCAACATAGAAACAACCCAGATATGCACATCAACTGAGAAGCTGATGAGCAAAATGCAGTAATTTCACAAAATGGAACACTACTCAGGGCAAAGGGAGGGAACTGGATGGGACTGGGGGATGGGGATCCCCAGGCCCACAGGAGGTGGAGAAGGAGGAGCTAGGAATCAGCTTTCTGAAAAAGCCCAGCACTTGCCACCCTGACAGCTGCCCCTCTTCTCTGACCCAGGTCTGTCCAGCTCCACCTGCTCCACCCTGTTTGGGAGGCAGCTGGGTCCTGCAGCTGGAGTCGGGGAGCCCACCCCAGGCCAGCAGCCCCTGTGCTGAACTGGCCTCCCCAGCGGCCTGTGCGGCCCACGCACCAGCTTCTGTTGTCCTTTGCATTTCCCGATCCCATCTGCATTGTGAGTTCCCTTGAATTGTCATCTCATCCATAATCCATGTGCCTGTCTTCCAACACTGGGATGAACTGATGATTTTAGAGGATACATTTCTCTTTATAACCCTACCATATCACACACATAAAATGCTCAAATGGTAAACTTTGTAACGGGTTCTTTACCATCGTAACAAAAATAATCCGTGCTTCTTGAATTGTCACTGGCTTTTGGGAGGCAGGGGAGGTAAACATGTGGGCAAAATGCATAGTTGGATGAAAAGGTCATTGAAACTCTTTTTCATTTTACTTTTTAATTTTGAAAAATTAAAAAATAATATTTATTATTTTTCAGAGAGAGGGGAAGGGAGAAAGACATCAGTGTGTGGTTGCCTTTCACCTGCCTCCAGCTACGGACCTGGCTGGAGACCTGCCTTGCAACCTGGTCATGTGCCCTGGCTGGGAATCAAACCAGTGACCTTTGGGTCTCTCTCTCTCTGGAAATAATAAATAAAATCTTCTGAAAAAACCCTAATGACCTAATTGGGGGGGGGGGGATGCACTTCTTTGGTCGAGCTGAACAGAAACCAAATCTGAAGTAGCCTTAGGATGATGATAAAAATTAGCGTATTGCTGGTTCGATTCCCAGCCAGGGCACATGACCAGGTTGCAAGCCAGGTCTCCAGCCAGGTCCTGGAGGCAGGTGAAAGGCAACCACACATTGATGTCTCTCTCCCTCTCTGCCTCTCTCCCTTCCCCTCTCTCTGGAATTAATAAATAAAATATTTGTAAAAATTAGAGTATTTACTCACAAACAAGTCCTGGGCTAGTGGTGCTGCCCTGACATTTACTACATCCCAGGCGTACAGCAGGCATTTCACATCCATCACGCCATGTGGGCCACACAGGGGCCCAGTAAGCCAGGCACCGCTTTGTGAGTCCCGCATGGCAGGGTCCCGCCTCACATCTAGCACCTGAAGCAGGGCCTGGCATGTGGCCAGAATGAACCAGGGTGTGAAACAATTATTACCATTGTCCCCAACGTACCACAGAATACAGGACGACCCAGGCAGGCTCAGAAGCTTTCCCAGGCCACCTGGGGGTTCGGGGACTGAGCTGGAGTTCTCATGCCGGCACCTGCTCCAAGGCCAGCCCTTCAACGCCTCCATTATGTGGACTTTCAACCTAAAAGGGGGACATACCAGGTTTAGGGACTCCAGCCCCTTCAGGACCTCCCTGGCCTCCCGTGTGCTGTCTGGGGCTGAGACTGTGGCCACCAGCCGCTGCTGAATTCCCATCTCTCCTAGGTACCCCAAGAGTGGAAGGCGAGTTTCTTCCCTCACTAGCGACAGCTAAAACCCAGCCACGTTCTCATCGCCTCTGCTTGGGCCCCGTGACACCTGCCATTGTTCGCCACTGACCGGCCATAAGTGATCCGCGCACCGTCATGGACTTACTCCCGTTTGCTTTTGTCCCCCCACCTGTTGGGTGAGGACAGGGGCCTTTGGGATGACTGAATGAGTGAATTCACGTCCTGCACTTAGAACGATCCGGAGCCCTCAAAAACCTTAGTGAGTAGCCCATTCCTGTAATTCTTACTGCATAGTCCTCTTCCACCTAAGCAACCTTCATAAAACTCTGTGGTCTCCCCGTGGAAAACTCTCCCTGTGAAGCTGTAACCATTGCCTCTCCCCATTAGTCCCGGAGTTCGAATTATACTGTTCTTTGTAGTTCCTGTGACCACCAAGCCAAGAAATTTACATAAAAGAAGGCCCGGGCTACCCTGGTGGGTGTGGCTCAGCGGATGGAGCCCCGGCCTGCGAACCCAAGGACTGCCCGTTCGATTCCCAGTTGGGGCGCCTATCAGGGTTGCAAATGAAGTATCTAGCCAGGTCCCCAGCTGGAGGTGCAAGAAAGGCAACCATACGTTGATGGTTCTCTCCCTTTCTTCCTCTCTCTCTAAAAATAATGAATAAAATCTTAAAAAAAAAAGAAGTCCTGGCCTAGTTGTGTTCCTCCTAAAGGACACATCTAGGTTGCCCAGGGTTCCTACATAACTACAGCCCCAACTGAGCTCATAATCCAAAGTCTCAAAATTGTCACAGAAACGATTTACCACAAAGTCAACACACAACACGGAGAGCAGGATTAGACCACCAAAAATTTGACGTTGTGGAACGACGGGCCACAAATTAAAAAGCAAATATTTTAAAATGATTGAAAACAAAAGAAGAAGTTTTAAAATTGTATTACATTTAAAAAAATACAATACAAAGAAAGAGTAGGCAGACTTGATAATGGGCTTCTAGAAATAAAATCTGTGATGACTGAAATTGAAACCACTATGGAAAAAAAGCCCGTAGTTGGGATTAGCAGATTAAACACAAAGAAATAATTAGTAAAATGAAAGCCAGGATTGGGAAATAGACCCAGAATACAGCACACAGAGAGGAAAATCTTCAAAGTATTGAGGGAAAAATAGTTGTCAGTTTAAAATTCTACACTCATTAGCCCTGGCTGGTGTGGCTTGGTGGATTGGCCCCAGCCTGTGAACCCAAAGGTCGCTGGTTCGATTCCCCAGTCAGGGCGCATAACCAGGTTGCAAGGCAGGTCTCCAGCCAGGTCCGTGGCTGGAGGCTGGTGAAATGCAACCATACATGGATGCTTCTTTCTCTTTCTCCCCCTCTCCCTGCCCTTCTCTCTAAAAACAACGAATAAAGTCTTTAAATTAATTAATTAATAAAATTCTACACTCATTAAGTTATCATTCAATAATAGGGTGAAATAAGACATTTTTAAAACTGAAAGAATTTGTTACTACCAGACATTTATTTAAAACAATTTCTAAAGGAAAGTGACATGCAAGAAGGAACAGTGAGTAAAGAAACTGGTTAACATGTGGCTAAATCTAAGCAAGAATTCACTGTTTGCTATTGATAGTAACAGCCATGAGACTGATTCATATGGAGGTCAAAAACCTGCAGGATGAAGAGTGATTGCAGTGAAAGTATTATAAATTTGAATTACATGGAAGGAAGGTAGAGGTGTTCATTAACTTTGTTAATCATGCATATTAAAATTTTAAGTCTATTTATGAAAAAATATAGAAAGAGAATGCAGAACTTCCAAACCAATGGCAGTGGAGGAAAAGTGGAATAAACAAAACCTGATCAGTCAAATAGAGGGTAGAAAGGGACAAAAGAGAAGTAAAGAGAAAAAGACAGACAGTGCAAAATAAATAGCAAAAAACATTCAAAACATATCATTAACCATAATTAACACACCATTAAAGGCCGAAAATTATAAGATTAAAAAATATGTAGCTAAACATGCTATCCACCAGAAGCACACCAAAGCACATGACATTCAAAGGATAAAAGGAAAATGATGGAAAAAGATATATGAGGTCAACACTCACCAAAAAATGCTGCAGCTATGTTTTTTATTGAAAAAAGTTAAAGTAAGGCTAAATGTATTATTAGGCATAAAGAGGAGCACCACTTAATGATAAAAGGAACAACTTATCAGGAAGCTATAATAATCCTAAACCTGTCAGCATGTAAAAACAAAGTCCCCAAATATACAAAACCCAAACTGGGAAATTTCATGGAGAGATTGCTAAGTCACAGCAGTGAGATTTAACCCACCTCTCTTGGTAATTTCTAAATCAAGCAGATGGAAAACTAGAGAGGACATGGACTATTTGAATAATACAGTTACCAAGCTTGATATATATAAAACCTATCTCTAGCATTCCTATTGAACAGAGAGGAAAATAGGAAAGCTTTACAGAAATAGGCCATGCACATGGCTACAAAAACGTCTTCGCAAAATTCCCAGAGATCAGTATTACTCAGAATGCCTTCTCGGTCCATAATGCAGTAAGAAATCAGTATCCAAGAATTAGTCCTCCTTCCAAAAAAAGAAACTAGTATACATTTGAAAATTGAAATAAGCATCCTTTTCTGTAATTCCCAAGCCAAAAAAAAAAAAAAAAAGTAACTTATTAGAAAATCAGAAAAAGATGAAGTTAAAGATACAAAATCAAAACTTAAGGGACAGAACTAAAGTGGCATTTGGAAATTCATAGTCTTAAATGCTTATTGTCAGAAAAGACAAAGACTAAAAACAGATGAAAAAGTGCGTTGAAGAAATTAGAAATCATAGCAAAAATAAAAGGAAAAGCAGAGAAAAACAAGCAGAGTAAAAGAAATAGAAAATAGAGATGATTAACAAGATGCAAAGCTGATTCAGTAGAAATAATTTACATTCCTAGAAACATAAAATTGAACAAACCAGGCTCAGGATGAAATAGAACCTAAATATACTGATGGATATTAATAACTAGGTGCAAAAAAATTTATACTCACAGAAAAGATACCAGATCCAGACGGTCTTACAGTCAACCGAACCTTCCAGGGTTCTTGCCTCAAACAAACTGCTCTAGGGTTTAGGGACAGCTGACATGAAGGCAGGTGGGTGTGAACAGCCTAGAAAAGAAGGTTGAAGCTATTTTTCTTTTTTTAATTTTTTTATTTATTTTCAGAGAGAGGGGAAAGGAAGGGGAAAGAGAGGGAGAGATAGGGAATCAAGCCTGCTGCTCCCGGCAGGGAATCAACCTGGCGGCCTCTGGGCTCTGAGCCCAGCGCCCGGTCCACTGAGCCACACCGGCCAGGCCCAAAGGTCGAAGCTTAGTTTTATCCATTCAGCAAAGATAAGTTGAGCACCCACTGTGCACCAGGCGCGATTTCAGGGCCTTGGTCACATTGGTGAACCCAACAGGGAGCCAGCAGGTGCTGGGGGAAAAGGAGAAGCACATGGGAGTGAGGGGTGGGGGTGGAATTGTCCGCTTCAGGGGAGGCGTGTAGACTGGGGAGAAAGACAGGGCAGACAGGGGGCCTGATTGCACAAGCCCCTGCACAAGTTGTCATGGAAACCAAGGCGGTGAGGGTTCAAGGGGGAGTCAGGTGAGACAGAGAAAGCTTGTGGCGAGGGACGGGGTGCAGAAGGGGTGGATGGACCCGCAGTGGGGCGCACAGCCCGCCAGCGGAGTCGGAGGCACCTGGACGCTGAGGGCGGAGAGTGGGTGCCCAGAAGGAGGCTGGTGCGCGGGTGCTGGGAGCCTCCGCCCAGGGCCGGGTTTGCCCCGGCCCAGGCACTATTCTGGGCCTGTAGCCCACGTGAGCGCCTTCAGGCCCTGGGAAGCCTGTCTGTCTGGCTGGAACAAGCGGGGATGGTGAGAACAATGGATCTTTTTGGAATTCTGGTCCTGATGGAAGGAGGGAGGCCGTGGTCAAGTGAATCCTCACCTTCAGGGACAGAGAATGTGGCGCCAAGGGGAAGGCGGGTGAGGCCAGGGCCAGTGCTGCTTTCCCCAGGTGGACAGTAGGCAGGGGTGAACCTACTGTGGCAGGTGGCCGCGTGGCACTGGGTGGGAGGCGAGGAGCCTGGGCAACTTCTAGTCCCCACAAAAGGAAGAGCAGACACCCTGTCCCCTGGCTTCCTGCTCTGTAAACCCGCCACATGGCAGGGACAGTGCAGGGACCAGGCCGCCAGGTGGGCGCCTTGCTTCTGGGTGTGGTGTCTTTGCTTTGTGGCTCAAAGCTGGGGGAGGCCGACCGGGATTGCTTGCCACGCTGTGCACCCGGGGAACCCAGGACTCCAGTGGGGAGGCCGAAGGGTCCCCACGAGGTCCAGGTCAGGTGGGCGCGCGACCTGGAGGCGCAGGGCAGCTGGCAGGATCCTGGCAGAGCACAGGGCAGCTCTGAGACCGGGCAGGGACAGGTGCAGCCTTCTCGCTGCAGCCCACGGGTCAAGGGCTCTGGTGGGCCTGTCCACAGCCCCTGTGGGAGCACAGGCAGGTGTAGGTGGTGGTGGGAGGGGTGGGGGTTGGCAGGGTGACCGTGGGGCGGGGGCCTGGGTGAGGGAGGAAGCGGGAAGGGGCAGGGAGATGGAGGCACAGAGGGCGGGAAGCAGGAGTTTCCTCTCCGCAGGGCTGGGCCAGGAAATCCAGCCCTCGAGCTTCCCAAGGTGCTTCCTGCAGATAGTGGGCTCCCTTCCTGCCCCGGGCCCCCCACCCTCCCATCCTGCTGCAGCCCAGGGGACCTCAGCTCCCTCACTCAGGCCAGTGGCCTTGGAAGGGCCTGGACAGGGGGTGGGAGGCCTGCGCATCCTGGGGCCACGCTTCCGGGCAGGGAGGGACCGCGGAGAGAGCCGGCCGGACCCACAGACCGCGCTGCACTCTCGGCTCCGAGGGGTCGGCGGGAACCGGGAGGCACAGACTTTCCTCCAAGGACGGTGTGTGTGTGTGTAGGGGTCCCAGGGCGGCCTCGGGGGTCAGGGCGGGTCCCTGGGAAGCGGCCGAGACTAGAATCGGTGTGGAGGCCGAGGGACGGGCACGGGCGCTCGCGGGGCGCAGGCGGTGGTCAAGGGCTGCTCTTCTGGGGTGTCAGGCGCTTCCGCATGGGGTTGGGTGTTTCCAGGTTGTCATGGGGAGGGGCGAGGAAGTTTTCCGTGTGTGGGTTCATTCAAGTTTATTCCGGGGAGGCTCAGGGAACCCGGCTGCCTCGGAGAGGACGGGGAGAGGCGGGGGTCAGCACCCCGCGGTTCTCTGACGGTTGTCGGGGAGGCGAGCGCTGTGCCGCGGGTCCGGGCCTGGTTTTCGGGGAGCGGGGCGCGCGGGGGGCGCTCCGGGAGTCGGGGACGCCGCGACGCGGAGCGGCTCTGGGAGCGGGGGCACCGCGTGCGCAGCCCCGGGCCGCTTCCCGAGGCTCCCGGGCGGGGGGCTGGCGCGCCGGCGGGGCGGTGGTGCCCGAGCTACTTTCCCCGCCGCGCTCCCCGCTCCTCCGCCCACTCGGCACCCCCCCGCGTTGCCACGACAACGGGCAAAACTAAAAATCACTTCCTGCCGCAGGTGGAGTCTAGTAGCGCCCCCTCCCCTAAGCCCTTCCTCCTGGGTCGCGCCCCCATCCTGTCGTCGCTAAGGTGACGAGGAGGGGGCGACACGCGTCGGGTCGAGGAACCCGGGGGGCCCGCAGGGAGGGGGAGGGGGTGGGGGAGAGGCGGGCCTCAGAGTCCGGAGCGAACTCCCTAAACTCGGCGACGGGTGGGGAGCGGCGCGGAGCCCCCGTGGCTCCGCGTGCCGCCCGGGCCTGGGGCAGGTTCGGTCCCGGCCCGGTTCGGGGTCTGGGGCGGCGTGCGGCGGGGAGGTCGGCGGAGTGAGGGAGAAGCTGCCACTCCTGGAAACTAATTCTCCCGCATTTCTCTCTCTCTGCCTTCCTCCGGTCCCCGCGCCCAGCGCAGCCCCCGCCCCGGCTCCAGGACCCGCTCGCCCGCCGCCCAGGCGCAGCGCGGCCCCAGCGGCTCCGCCACTCCTCCCCCCCCGGCGAGGCCTACGGCTCCCCGCACCCCGCACCCCGCACCGACCCCAGGGCCCCACCCTCCGCAGGGGCCCTCCCTCCGCACGCCGGGACCCCCACGGGCGCCCCGCTCCCGCCCCGGAGCTGCCCCGAGCCCTGCCGGCCCCCGCCTCCGGCGCAGCCCCCCCGGCCGCCCCCGCTCCCGCACGGCGCAGGCCCCCTCCCCCCGCCGCCCCCGCCCCCGGGGAAGGCAGCGCCGCGCGAGCCGGGGCCCATGCAGCCGAGTCGTGCCGCCGCCGCCACCAACGCCGCCGCCCCTGCGGAGCCCTCGGCGCCGCTGACCCCCGCGCCGGCCCCGGCCCCGGCCCCCCCCGGCCCCCTCCCGCACGGCGCGTCCGACGGGGCTCTGGCGGGGGGCGAGGGGGGGCCGGGGCGCCGCGCGGAGACCCCGAGCGCTCTTTTCCCGGACGCGAGCGGCCCCGGCCCGGGCGCCGGGATGGACGGCCCCGGGGCCAGCTTCGTGGTCGTGCGCGTAGGCATCCCGGACCTCCAGCAGACGGTGAGCCCCGCCGCCCGGGTCCCCGCGGCGCCCCCGCCCTGCCCACCCCATCCCCGATGCCCACCCGAGCGCCCCGACCGGGGCGAGGGAGACCCAGGCCCGCGGCGGCTCACCCCTCCCCCGCCGCCTCCGGCAGGACCCTCCCCAAGCGCCCCCGCGGGGCGGGGCCCGGGAAAGCGCCGCCCTCGGGGCGGGTCCTCGCCCGGGGGCCGCGGAGGCGCGGGGTCCGCCGCTCGGGCTCCGGAGCCCCGAAGTCCCGGGGGGATCCCGGGACTCGGCGGCCTGCGCGCCGCCGGGCCGGGCGGCCGGCGCTCACGAGCTCGCTCCGCCGCAGAAGTGCCTGCGCCTGGACCCGACCGCGCCCGTGTGGGCCGCCAAGCAGCGCGTGCTCTGCGCCCTCAACCACAGCCTCCAGGACGCGCTCAACTACGGGCTCTTCCAGCCGCCGTCCCGGGGCCGCGCCGGCAAGTTCCTGGACGAGGAGCGGCTGCTGCAGGAGTACCCGCCGAACCTGGACACGCCCCTGCCCTACCTGGAGGTGAGCGGCGGGCCGGGGTCGCGGCGCGCGGTGGGGGCGGCGCGCGTGGCCGAACCACTAGCTCCGGGGCGTGAGCAGGGGGGCTCGGCCCGGAGGAACACGGGCGGGAGGAGCTCGCGTGGAAGCGAGGGTCCGTGTGCGGCGAGCGCAGGAGCGGTGTGTGCGGTGCGCGCGCGTGTGTCTGTGCGGTGCGCGCGCGCGGCGTGCGGGGAGCAGGGTGAGCGGCCTGCAGCCGGCGGCGTGTGGGGCCGGAGCCCTGAGCGTGGTCCTGCGGGGTGGGGTGGGAGCAGGAGTGCGCCCGAGCGCTGTGGAGTAAGCCGGGTGCCCATCGGCCCCTCCCGGGGAGTGCGAGGACGCACACCCGCGCCTTCCCTCTCCCGCGGCTGTGCTGGCGAGGCCGCCAGTGCCCTGTTAGGCATGGGCACCCGTGGTGCGTTGAACAATGAACGATGAGCCGTGAACAATGAAATAGGCATTAGGGTAGCCGAGCTCCAACTTGGCTTGGCCTCTGGGGTGGCGGAGGGATGGAGGGTTACATTTCCACGCAGAGAGGGGGTCTCCGGGGAGGTAAGCCTGACGCAAGATCGAGGAAGAGAAGTGGGGTTTTCTGGGGAATCCTGGGGGCAGGAACGAGACAGGAAGACCAGCGCGAGCCATGCACAGCCAGGCTGGACCTCCTTCCTCTGAGCCAGCTGTGGGCTGTGTCCAGGCGGTGTGGACCGGGTCTGTGCGACTGGCCCGAGGGTTCTGTGGCGGGTTGGGAGGTCATTTGCCCGCGGCAAAATGAGCAGGACTCGGCTGTGTCCACGCGTTCACCCAGGGGTGCCCTTTACGGCCTTTTCTTTACCTGAGCAGTTTCGATACAAGAGGCGGGTTTACGCCCAGAACCTCATCGATGATAAGCAGTTTGCGAAGCTTCACACAAAGGTAAGGAGGCAGCAGGGAAGGGAGGGGGCTCTGGAGGTTACCTTCTGCCCCAGGGCCATATTGCCCCCTCGGTCTCTGGGTCTTGTGACCGGAGACATGTCTTTTGAAAACTCTAACGCCTCTCCCCCTGCTCCCAGCAGCCCACCCCAGCCTGACCACGGCCCCTTCAGCTGTTCCCTTCTGTTCTTAGCAGCTCAGAGCACGTGTTGGGGTGGCTGGAGGGCTGGGTGCAGACTCGGGGCCTTATGGCCGCAGGGTCTGGGGATGGGCTCCGGCTGACCAGACTCTTCTCTGGCCACCCCCGGCCTGGCAGGGGGAGCGCAGTGGGCACTTGTCGTGGTGAGAACCTGGGGGGAGAGAAGGGAACGGGCACCTTGTGTGGGATCCCACCTTCAGTGGCCACCAGCACTGGGCACGTGGAATCGGGCACCTCCTCCGTTTCTTCCTGGCTGGGCGGTGAGCCCATGTTGCGCATGCAGGTGCCGAGTCCCAGAGCAGTTCAGTGACCTGCTGGCAGCTGTGCAGCCAGGGGACCTGGAGCACAGGTGGGGGTGGGGTGGGGTTGCTGCTGGGCACCGTCGCTAGAGGGGCACCTCATGCCTTCTCTGAATGGAGGAGGGCAGAGTGGGGGCTCTGGGCCCTCCCCACAGGTAGACCCCCCTGAGCTCCCACCTCATGGTCCTTCGGATCAGGGGCCATTTGCTCTTGTCTGGAGTCTGGAGTCTGTCACCACCGCTGTGCCCTAGTGACCCCTCTGTGCCCCTGGGGTGTTCATGCCAGACTCTGGGGCTGCAGGAACTGGTGTGGGAAGGTCTCCCTCCCCCTCACTGGCCCCTGGGTGACCCTGTTGCCCTCAGTTCCTCCTGAGGTTACCGCCTCTAAAACTGTCCTCAGTGACCCGTAGGATGACGCCTGACCTTCAGTGAGTCTCACCTGTCTTTAGGATGAGTTTCAACCTCTTACCATCGCCCAGGGTCTCTGCCTGCCTGGGCACCAGCCACCCCACCATCACACAGCCCACCCTGGGTGCGGCTGGGGTCTCTCCCTCAGTTGTCCCCACGGCACCCTCTCCTATTTCTGGTGTGTGCTGCACATCTCTGGAAGACCTGTGCCTCTGGCCAGGCGCCTTGCCTGTGCACAAAATGTACACAAAGCACCGTGCCACCAGCAAGACCTTAGCGAGGCTTTGTGGAGTGAATTCATGTGTCGTTGTCATGGGGAGAATGAATGAAAGCCAGGCACCAGCAGGGGCCGCCTGTGGGTGGGGAAGGGTCCCTGGGGTGGGGGTCTGCCGTGGGTGAGCGCAGGAGGAAGGTAGCCAGGGAAGAAACAAGCCACCTGGGGAGTGAGGAGGGCGGGGGCTGGTCCCTGCCTGGGTGGCCCTGGGCCCTTCCATGCTGGGCGCACTGGGCAGTGGAGCCGAGGAGCCGGGCGGGGCTGTGGGAGGTCCACAGGGGGCCGGAGGTTGGCTGGTGGAAGGTGGGGGCAGTCAGGTGGTGGCTGTGAGGAGGGCTGACCAGGAGGGTTGGCTGTTGCAGGCGACCCTGAAGAAGTTCATGGAGTACATCCAGCTGCACAGCACAGACAAGGTGGCACGGCTGCTGGACAAGGGGCTGGACCCCAACTTCCATGATCCTGACTCAGGAGGTGAGAGCAGAGCAGGAAGGGGCACGGCCTTGGCGTGGCTGGGATGTGACCTTCGCCTGTTCCCTGAACCCAGAGTGTCCCCTGAGCCTTGCGGCCCAGCTTGGCAACGCCACGGACCTGCTGAAGGTGCTGAGAAACGGCGGTGCCCACCTGGACTTCCGCACCCGCGACGGGCTCACCGCCGTGCACTGTGCCACGCGCCAGCGGAATGCGGAGGCTCTGACGGTCAGTCCCGTGGGGCCCGGCCTGGAGGGGCCTGAGGGCCAGGGTGGGGAGGAGGTCGGGCCCAGCGTGGACACTGAGGCTCCTTGCCCTCAGACCCTGCTGGACCTGGGCGCTTCACCTGACTATAAGGACAGCCGTGGCCTGACACCCTTGTACCACAGTGCCCTGGGGGGCGGGGACGCCCTCTGCTGTGAGCTGCTTCTCCACGACCATGCTCAGCTGGGGACCACGGACGAGAACGGCTGGCAGGAGATCCACCAGGTGGGCGGAGAGGGTGAGGGCCGGGCACCTCGCCTTTCTCCAGGGGTGTGCGAGGTCCCGGGCTCTGTCAGGGTTAGGGGGCTCTGCGGGGGAGGGGGTTCCCAGCTCTCTGCAGAGTGGGGGTCCCAGGCTCTGTTGGGGGCCCAGCAGCACCTCCCTCCTCCCCTAGGCCTGCCGCTTTGGGCACGTGCAGCACCTGGAGCACCTGCTGTTCTACGGAGCTGACATGGGGGCCCAGAACGCCTCAGGGAACACGGCCCTGCACATCTGCGCCCTGTACAACCAGGTGTGACTGCAGGCATACACGTGTGTGCGCACGGTGACCCCACGCTGTGACTGCTTGCGTGGGCTCGTGTGACCCTGCGTCCCTCTGTCATGCCCACTCTACACCGTGCAGTGGGCTGGGGCCTTGCAGGCCTGTGTGTGCACATCTGTTCCCTGAACACGGGTGTGTTCAGAGCAGCCAGGTGTGAGTGACACGCATCCGGGCCAAGGGCAGCCTGTGCGCTGACCTCACCCTGTGCTGTGCACGCCGGACACGAGGGTGGGGTGTGTGCGCCCCGTGTGCGCGCGTGCGTCACGCCCTGACCCCGCTGCATCGCCAACAGGAGAGCTGCGCTCGAGTCCTGCTCTTCCGCGGAGCTGACAAGGACGTCCGCAACTACAACAGCCAGACCGCCTTCCAGGTGCAGGGGGGCTCCCTGCAGCGAGAGGCCACCTGGGTGTCCGTGTGTCTCCTTCACCTTTGGGGAGAGGGGAGAGCAGGTGTGGTCTGAACGGGCTGGGCAGGGTGCACAGAACCCCGGTCAGAGGGGTGGTCCCAGCTCTGACTTGGTTTAGGTGATGTTTCTGAGCCCTTTCCCTGGCCCGGTTTGGTTCTTGGCACCAGGATGACTAGACGGATGGTGTCCATGTGGCCTGAAGTGTGTGGGAGGAGTTGGGGACCATGGAAGAAGCCGGGGCCCACAGAGGAGATGTGGCCTCCGCAGGTGCTGAGGCAGCCGTGGAGGGCCCGTTGGAGGACCAGATGGGTGGCAGGTGGGAGGCGGTGGGGGGCCCGGCTGAGATCGGGAAGGTGGGATGTGAAGAGAACAGGTGAGGGGCCCCGCGGGCCCCGTGCGCTCAGGGCCGGCCTGGTTTTAGGCCTGGAGGTCTTCTGCCCCAGGAGGTTCCCTAGTCCCGGGCAGACTGGGGTGATGGGTCAGTAGGGCAGGGTCCTAGCCTGGGGCCACCAACCACGGAAGACACCCCCGAGGGCCCAGGGGTGGCAGGGCGTTGTGGCTGAGCCTCCGTCGTCCGCCCGCAGGTGGCCATTGTCGCAGGGAACTTTGAGTTGGCTGAAGTCATTAAGACCCACAAAGACTCGGATGTTGGTGAGTTCTCCACCCGAGGCCCATTTGGAATGTGGGTTTGTGGGGGTTGTCAGGAGTCAGTGGGGACCTTACAGGGGAGTCCCCACACTAGAGCCTCTTCTCCCAGCACCGGCTGCCAGACGTACGCTGCCCCGTCGGTCCGTCTGTGGCCCCTGAGGGAAGGGCCTGTGCAGAGTGGACAAAGCGCCAGGGTCAAGGTCAAGAGCATGGTCTTGTTAAGCCTGCTGGTTGGGGCTAGTGCTTCGTTTGGGCATTGGCTGAGGTTGAGGGGTTGAAGTGAGGGGTCAAGGCTTGTTTTACCATTAGGTCCTGGGAAGGGCCAGCAGGGGACGCAGGACAGTGGGCGTCAGCCCCTCAGCACATCGCTCCAGCCAGAGCAAGAACTAGGTTCAGTGGCCACGGCAGGCCTTCTCCGGACAAGGTCACAGCAGTGTGCACGCGAGAAAACACGCAGGGGTGGGGGTGCTGTCCCCGGGTCGGTGCGTGTGTGACTCGTGGTCCCCGAAGAAAAAGCAGAGTGTGCCATCTAGTCTTGGCTCCAGGGCAGGCAGGAGGATGGGCACAGCTGTCACATGCTGCCGCAGGGAGGTCTCCACCCAGCCCCGGGTCACTGGTGGGTGACCTGGGGGGACCTGTTCTTGGAACTTTGTCATCCTTCCCTGGTGTCGGGTGGCCGGGGCTGCAGGAGTGGGTGTGCCTCCTTCTGGAAAAAGCCTTTTCTGGCCAGAGGCCATCCGTCCAGGGACCTGGCCACACAGGGGCTCCCTTCTCGGCCCCCCGTGTCCTGGTTGGCCCAGACCTTTCTGCCCTGGCTCAGTCTGGAACAGCCTCCCAGGCTCCCGTCTGCCTGAGGGGCAGTGCATGGGTGACCTGGGTCTGGCATCAGGGTCAAGCCCTTCTCAGTGATCACGTCAGGCCGCTGTGAGGGCTGGGCTTGAGTGGAAGACCAAGTGTACGTTGAAGGGTATTTGTGTTTCTTTGTGGGTCTCCCCTGAGTAGACAGAAGGCTGAGTTATCAGGTCCCTGAAGCCCCTGGCCGGGTGGGGACCCTGATGATAATGGATAGCGGGTCCCAGGTGTGGGGGTTCCGGAGCAGCAGCATCAGCCGAGTGCAGTGGTGCAGGGGTGGGGTCCAGGTTCTGGCTGGTGGGGCCCGAGGTTTGAGCTGGGGGCAGGAGACAGGCCCAGGCTGGCTGGGCCTCAGCATTCGCAGGTGCTGGTCAGCCCAGGAGGACCTGGGGTTGCATACCTGTGGGGACTGCGTCTGACCGTGGGACTTTGGGCCTCAGTTTCTCTTCAGGAAAAATGCTCTTTGGTGGTGACTTGCATCTGCTCCTCACCTCTGTCCCCCTGGGGGGTTCGGTTCTGTGGGTCGGGACTCTGGCTGTGGCCTCAGCCCAGGGGTTGGCTGGAGGGCCTTGCCCGGGCCAGCGGCCTCTTTGTTTCGGGTGGACGGAGATGGTAGGGCTCCTGGGGGCATCTTCAGACCCGTGCCCCCCACCCCCAGGCACACGCTTTTAGGTACACACTGTCATAGACATGTGTCCCGAGAGGCTTCGACCAGGACACTGGGGACGTGCCTGTCACATCTGAGTCACAGCTGACTCGGGGGTCTGAGCGGAACCCCATCACCTACATTTCTGAGGCCCCGGGCCCACACCTGCGGAACTGGGCTCTAGAACAGGGCTTGGTGGGCCGCGTCCTGTGGGCCAGGCCCAGCCCCCAGCCCGCAGTTTTGTTTTTAAATTGAGGCTTTACGATTGAGAATTTAAATTTTATTTTAAATTGAATTCACATAATGTAAAGTTAACAATTTCCAGTTGAGTAATTCGGTGGTGTTTAGTATGTTTACAACGTTGTTACACAACCGCCTCTATTGAATTCCAAAACATGTGTATCACCCCAAAAGAAAACCCTGTATCATCAAGCATTTGAGTGGAATTACAGGGTCATATGATAATTCTTTATTTATTTATTTTTTTATTCTTTTTTTTTTACTTTTTTTTTTTGTTGTTAGATTTTATTTATGATTTTCAGAGAGAGGCAGAGAGGGAGAGAAATATCAGTGTGGTTGCCTTTCATCTGCTTCTAGCTGCGGACCTGGCTGGAGACCTGGCTTGCAACCTGGTTATGTGCCCTGGCTGGGAATCGAACCAGCGATCTTGGGTTCACGGGCAGGGGCCTTATCCACTGAGCCACCAGCCAGGGCCTGATAATTCTATAGTTAATTTTTAGAGGAAAAAACAAATTTTCCCCCCCATTTTACACGTCCATCAGGAATGTTTGAGGGTTCTAAATTCTTCAAATCCTGGCCAATGCTTGTCCTTAGCAGTTTTTAAAAAATATATAGTTACTCTAGTCAGTGTGAATCTTTATCTCATTGTGGTTTTCAAATTGCAATTCCCTGATGCTAATGCTGTTGAACGTTTTTCAAGTGCTTATTGGCCACTTGTACACTTTTTTAGAGAGATGTCTGCTTAAGGCCTTTGCTTAGTTTTTAATTACTTGCAGAATTAGTTAGGAAGTTTCTTTCCTCTTCCATGTTTTGGAAGAGTTTGAGGACGATTGGCGTTCATTCTTCAAACGTTTGGTAGAATTAATCGATAATGCTGCCTGATGCTGGACTTCCCTCTGTTGGGAGAGGGATGGTTATGGTTCCCACCTCTTTGCTTGTTATAGGCCTGTGTAACTTTTTTATTAGTTCTTGAGTCAGCTTTGGAAATTTGTTCATCTCATCTATCTTATCTAATTTGTTGGCATATAAATGTCCATAGTGTTCTGTCACATGACCTTTCCGTAAGATCAGCAGTGATGGGCACATTTCATTTCTGATTTTAGTAAAATGGGTCTGTTTTCTCTCTCTCTCTCTCTCTCTCTCTCTCTCTCTCTCTCTCTAAATCTTAGTCTAGCCAAAGGTTTGTCAGTTTTGTTGATATTTTCAAAGAAACAACTTTGGTTTCATTGATGTTCTCTGTATTTTAATTTATTTCATCGATCTCAGTCAACCTTTATTATTTTTTTCCTTATGCTAGCTTTGGGTTTGGTTTGCTTTTCTTTCTCTAGTTTCTTTCATTTTTAAAAAGATTTTATTTTATTATTTTCAGAGAGAGGGAGAGAGACATCAATGTACAGTTGCCTTTTTCACCTGCCTCCAGCTGTGGAGCTGGCTGGAGACCTGGCTTTGCAGCCTGGTTATGTGCCCTGGCTGGGAATCGAACCCGCGACCTTTGGGTTCGCAGACCAGTCTAGTTTCTCAAGATGTGTGATTAGGATGTTGATTTGAGATCTCTTACCCTTTTAAAATATAGGTGTTTACAGCTGAACATTTTCCTCTTAGTACTGCTTTTGCTGCATCTCATAAGTTTTGGTATGTTGTGTTTTGCTTTTGTTTTCTGAAAGTGTTATCTGGTTTTTCTTTTGATTTCTACTTTAACACATTGGTGGTTTGTTGTTTAACTTTCACATATTTGTGCACTTTCAAGTTTTTTTTTTTTTCCCTGTACTTGAGTTACAGTTTCATTCTACTGTGATTGGAGAAGATACTTTGTATGATTTCAGTCTTTTAAAATTTGAGCCTTGCTTTGGTCTATCCTGGGGAATGTTCCATGTGCACTTGAGAAGAATGAGTTTTATATTGTTGTTTCATGGAGCTCTTTCTCTTTCTCTTTCTCTTTCTCTCTCTCTCCATATACACGTATAATCTTGTTAGGCCTGTTGGCGCAAGTCTTCTACGTAATATTGATCTCTCTAAATATTTTACCCATTATTGAGATTGGGATGTTGAAGTCCTAACTATTATTGTATGACTATTTCTTCAAATGTGTCAATGTTTGTTTCATATTTTTGTTTGATGCTCTGTTGTTTGGTGAATGTTTGTTAATAGTTGTTGATCTATTTTTGAATCAACACTTTTATGAATACGCAACGCCCTCTGTCTCTTGTAACACATTTTACCTTTATTTTGTCTGATAGTAATATAGCTACTTAGATCTCTTGTGTAAATAGCATGCGGTTGGGTCATGTTTTCTTAACTCTTACCTGCTTTTTACATAAAGTTTTACTGGAACTCAGCCACCCCTAATTGCTTCTACATTGTTTGTGGCTACTTTTGTGCTGGGTCCTGCCGCAGAGACTGCTGTATATGGCTTACAAAGCCTGACATGGTGACTGTCTGAGTCCTGGTCCAGAAGCTCTTTTACAAGTTCCTGGACCGTAGGTCACTGCAAGTGGTCCCATGCAGCTGGAGTCTAGTGAGATTGGTCACCAGGTCTGTGGCCTGTTCTGTCTCTCCTGAAATGAGCAGATTTAAGAGCAGATCTGGGCATTCCCAAGACCTCGTTTGCTGCCGGGAGGGCAGGCTTCTTGCCCTGAGGCTAGAGTTAGAGGCAGTTGGGAATAACTCCCAACGGTGGCCTCAGGGTGGCCAGCTGTCCTGGTTTGCTTGGGACTGAGGCAGTTCCGGGGATGTTGGATTTTAATTGTAAAGTGTAGAAAGCGTGGGTATCTTGGGTGACCAAGATAAGTTGGTCACCCTACCTGGCTGCCAAGAGCCTCACCTGTGTATCCCCCCTGCCCCCAGTACCATTCAGGGAAACCCCCAGCTATGCAAAGCGGCGGCGGCTGGCCGGCCCCAGTGGCCTGGCCTCCCCACGGCCCCTGCAGCGCTCAGCCAGTGACGTCAACCTGAAGGGTGAGGCGCAGCCGGCTGCTTCCCCCGGACCCTCGCTGAGAAGCCTCCCCCACCAGCTGCTACTCCAGCGGCTACAGGAGGAGAAAGACCGGGACCGGGATGGTGACCAAGAGAAGGACGTCGGTGGCCCTGAAGCAGGCAGGGGCAGCCAGAGCAACATCAGGTAGGAAGGGCGGGGGGACCTGCAGGGTCTGGAGGGTGGGGTGCCAGGATCCAAGCTGGGAGGAGCCAGCACGAGGCAGGGCGAGGCGTGGTGAGCTCTGAAGTGGTGAGCTCAGGCTTGAGGTAAGGGACTGCAAGCCCCCCAGGGGGGCCTTTCCCCAGGGAAGGAGAGAAGGTGAGGTGCTGTGGGCCGTAGGGTGCTGTCCTCCGGTTGGGACTGGACTTGCCCTGGGGATGGTGGGCAGCTGAGAAGGCAGCTGGGAGAAGGGGTCTGATCAGACCTGTGGTTCAGCGGCTCCTGCCGTGCAGGGCGGAGGTCGGTGGGAGGCGGGAAAGGGGCCAGGGAACGGAGCTTCCGCGAAGGAGGGCTTGAAACTTGCAGGTGATCCCTGGCCCTGTCCCCAGAGGGGAGTGTTTGTCTTCCTCCCGCCCCCCAGCCCAGGACACTGGTTCTGTTCGTTACTCGTGACCGTGAGCGTTGGGACCCTGAGAACCAGGGACATGTGAGGGACGTGGCATCCCCAGAGCGCAGGGCAGAGGGCCTGGCTGGAGCCCCGAGTGTCGGTGGTGGTGCAGTGGGGAATGCCCGGTGGACTGTGGCTCCGCAGACGGAAGGCAGGGTCCGCGCCCTGCTGACCGTGGCCTTGGACAGGTCTGCCACGCCCACTTTGCCTGGCTTTCTCCTCAGGGAGGTAGGACTGATCCTCCCCAAGTTGTTTCCTTCTGGAGGCCTCCTGAAACCTGGGCAGGTGAGGGGTCCCTGTTGGGAGCTGCTGGCCCACCGTGCCGGCCGGGCGCTGCTGGTCTGTCGCCTGCACCTTGAGGGCAGGAGCCACCGTCCTTGCTTCCCAGTGTCCCTGGAGCCAGTCACGCAGAAGGTGCTCAGGGGACATTGTTGAGTGACCGTCCCCCAAACAGCAGCTTTTTTCATGATGACAGCTGAGCCTGGGCCCCAGGTGGATCCGCCCCCCAGACTTTGAGCCTGTGCTCAGCTGAGGGCTTATCCTTTCATCCTTGTATCCCTTGCCGTGGGCCTGCCCTCCGGGCCTTGACTCGTGGTGTGTTCGACCCCCAGGCTCCGGGGCTGCCTGTCCGGCCCCAGTCACATCAATTTTCCCCAAAGCTTTGGCATGTCCCATGGATTTTTCCAAGGGTGGATGGTTGAGTGGCTGAAAGAACAGACTTCCGGAAGGTTCAGCGTGGCGCAGGGCGGTTCCTGCGTGGCGCAGGGTGGATGCCCTGCCCTCGCTGGTTCTTGTCTGTTGATTCCCCTTCCAGCAAGCGCAAACCCGGGCTCACCGCTCTGTGGGGACAGATTTATTAGCATTATTTTAACGCGAACATTTGGTGGGTGCCTAAGATGCCGCAAATGGTGGGAGCCAATAGCACAAGGCCCGGAGGTGTCGCGACCTTGACAGCTGGGAGGGTGGCTGAGGAAGTTAGGTGGGCAAGGATCGGGCGAGGGGCTGCCCTGTGGGCGCCGGGAGAGGGGTTTGGTGCATTGAAGGGCGGGGTCTCCGGAGATCACCTGGGTCCCAGGAGAGAGTGGCGGTGAAGCCAACTTGGGGGCCGGGAGGTGGCGTCTCCCCTAGCGCCCCCTGTTGGTAGAGCCTGGCAGGAGCCCCTAGCCCCCCAGAAATGAGGCCCCAGAGTGGCCGTGGGCACCAGCAAGCGGGGCAGGGAAAGGTGGGTTGCGGCTGACCGACGGCTGGAACAGTGCGGTCAGGTCAGCTGCGGCGCTGGGGCCGCCTTCTTGAACGTCCCGGGGAGTGAAAGGAAAGGACCCCAGGGCGAGACGGACGGAGCTGAGTGTCAGGCCCGCAGAGCTGGCTGTCGGCTGAGAATGTGGCCCCGGCCTGCTCAGGTACACCGGAGCCAGTGCAGCGAGCGCGCCAGTGCCGGGCCTCCGCCTCGGCCCGGGTGCCCAGGTGCGGCCCGCAGGCCGGTTAGCTGCTCAGCGCCTGTGCAAAGGCCCAGGGGCCGCCGCGCACGAAGAAGGGGACACGGGCCTGGAGCGGGTTCCGGCGCCCAGCACAGGGCGGCGATCCGAGTGCGGAGGCCGAGACCCGCTCGGGCCGTGGTGGGGGCGCAGACGCGCGGGCCGTAACCTTCGCGGGCGGCTTCCCTGGCGCACACCAGGGGCCTCCCCGGCTGCCCCCGGCCGCTCCGGCCGAGTCGCGCCTCTCCCGCCCGCCACGCACCGCAGTCCCCTTGCCCCGTGGGCTCCCCCCGTGGGGGCGCGCGGGGGGCCGCGGAGGAGGCGGGGAGGCCGGCCGCCGCCGCCCGCAGAGGGTGGAGCCGGCCGCGGAGGAGGCGGGGCGCGGAGAGCCGCGGCATGGAGCGAGCCCGGCGCGCCCGGGAGCGCAGCCCCGCGGCCCCGGAGCCCTGAGCGGGCGCGGCTCGTGCGCTGGCGGGAGCGGGCCGGGCGCGGCGGCGCGGCCCATGGAGCGGCCCCGGGCCGGGCCCCCGGCGGGCGGGCGGGCGGCGGCGGGCGGCGGGCGCTGGGCGCTGCAGCGGCTGCGGTGAGGCCGGCGGCGGCGGGGCCGGGCCGCGCGCCATGGAGGCCCCGGGCGCCGGCTTCGCGTGCCCGCTGCCCCCCGGCATCGCGTCCGTCACCTACGTGTTCGTCTACAGCCCGAGCGGGCCCGGCGGCCCCGGCGGCGCGGGCCCCGCGCCCGGCCCCGGCCCGGCGCCCCCCGCGCCCCCCGCGCCGCCGCCCCGGGGCCCGAAGCGGAAACTTTACAGCGCCGTCCCCGGCCGCAAGTTCATCGCCGTGAAGGCGCACATCCCGCAGGGCGAGGGCGAGATCCCGCTGCACCGCGGCGAGGCCGTGAAGGGTGAGCGGCGCGGGGGGCGCGGGGGGCGCGGTCACGGGGGCCCGGCCGGGGCGCCGCGGTCGTGTGGGGAGTGATGCCATTTTGGGGTCTCCCTGGGAACTTGAGCCACGGTGGTCATTATGGGATGCATCTGCCACTGGGGATCCCTTGTGTCACTGGGAAGGGCTCCCTGTCGGGGAGGGGTGTCTGTGTTCACGGGGTTCCTTCCGATCCATCCCGTCATCCTGTTCCCTGTGGCACCAAGGGCTCCACTGGTCCTGGGCCCATCTGTGTGGTGGAGGTTCTGTGCGTTCGGAGGACCCTATCCCATGACAGAGTTCCCTCCATTACGGGGTTCCTGTGTCACTTCTGGGACTTCTTCACTGGAAGCCCCTGTGCTCTGGGGGACCCTGTGCCATCGTGGGGGGGTGTCTGAGAACTACGTGCATGTCTGGGCACCAGGAGGGTTTCTGGCCCTGGGCTTCCTGTCTGGGCACCAGGTGCCGTGAGGAGCGCCTTTCGGTCTGGGCTTCTCTGCCGTCACTGGGCCCTGTCCTCAGGGGTGCCCGAGGAGGAACCGCTGCCCCGGTCAGCTGTCCCTGGTCCCTCTGTCCCGGGACAGTGACCCTGAGGTCTCGGCCCCAGGGGTGGGCGGCAGCCTGGCCGGGCGGGAGGAGGGGGGTCACCAGGGGCGGTAGGAGCAGGACCATGGCCCCTGCCTCTGCCTCCTGCCCCCTCGAGTGTGTCCATCTGCGTGTGTCTGTCCCCCACATGCCTGTCCTGTGCTGTGCCCATCTGTTCGTTTCTGTTCCTTGTGGATCCTGAAATCTTCCCAGGGAAAAAGCCGGGAGGGAGGGAAGAAGGGAGGAAGGGTGCTGGGCGGGTGGGCAGAACCAGTGCCTGAGGTGCTGGTGGGGAGCAGGCAGGGGTGGGCTCTGGCCCCTGCCGTGTGGCCTGACAGCCTTTCTGGCTTCTGTCCCCGCAGTGCTCAGCATTGGGGAGGGCGGTTTCTGGGAGGGGACCGTGAAGGGCCGCACAGGCTGGTTCCCGGCCGACTGCGTGGAGGAGGTGCAGATGAGGCAGTATGACACACGGCACGGTGAGTGACCCCCCGCCTTCCCTGGGCTGCTCCCCAGCTCCCCTTTGAACCTGCGTGGAGCTGGATCCACGTGGATGTTCAGAGAAAAGACGAGGTTAAACTCAAACACCAAGTTGCGTGCACGACAGACATACAGCGTCTACGCACCTTGCACGTACTCAGACACTTCACAGCAGCGGAGACATGTGTGATGTGCCCACAGGACACGCATGTTTGAGCGTGAGTCCTCGGACCCCACATGTGACCACACACTCCCCACACACACGGCCCAACAGAAACACTGGTGCGTGGGGAGCGTGCCTCCTTGGTGGCTGGCAGACAGGCAGTGAGGTCAGCCTGAGAAGAGATGTGTTTCCAAAGTGGACAGATTGTCCAGGTGGGCAGTGAAGGGAGGCCTGGACCTGCCAAGAGGAAATGAGGCCATTTGGGCCCGGAGGGCTGAGGGCAGCGGGTGGGGATGGCCTTGGCCTTGGCCCCCAGGGAGGACCTGTCTGGAAGTTGTGCCCTGAGGTGATCCTGCCAGTGGAAGGGTCCCCTTTTCCGGTCCTAGGCCTGGTGAGCCCATGGGGCAAGGAGTCCTCTCCTGAGCGGGGTCCTCAGTGGTATCTCTGGACCAGGGTTCAGGGCCCCTTCTTCTGCCCGGGGGTTGGACCTGGTGTGAGAGTTTCCGAGGGAGACCCCTGATCTCTGTGGAGTGCGGCTGATGGGGCCTTTACCTGTTTCCTTGGCCTTGCTCTGCTTTACCCTGGTGGCTCTCCAGGTGGCCGGGAGTCTGTGGCGGGTTGGTGGGGCGGCCTGTCCAGTTAGGGAGGGATTCAGAGTTTTGGGCCCTTGGGCCAACCTGATGGGGGAGGGGGAGCAAGAAGAGGCCTCCCAACCTGCCGAGCTGAGAGGGGCTCTCTGCTGCCCGGCGGTGGGGGCAGCGAAGGGTCTGATTCGGGACCTGTGTCTCCAGGGCAGTTGGGGCTGAGTCTGAGGCTGGGGAGGGTGGGGGCGGGGCTGGAGGAGTGGGCATCTGAGAACAGCACGTCAGGTGTCGGGTGTGTGTGGCAGACCCGGCCTGGAGAGCGCTTCCTGGAGAAGGGCAGGTGGCACGGTGGCCACACCAGAGACGTCCGCATGCGGCCGGGCTGCAGGTGTGAGCTGTGCGGGTGTGAGCACAGGACCCTGCCTGGGTTGCCCGAAGGTCGGGAGGGCTTCAGAGCAGAGGCATTTGCTGAACCTTGGGCATGGGCTCCGAACGGCGTCCGGGTGCTGGTGTGCGGGAAGCACTTCACATACAGGAAGCAACTCCCTGTCCCAGCCGGTCCAGCAGTGGGGACAGTGGGTCTCACTCCGTGTTTAGGAGGGCTGGTCCCACGGCACAGGGGCAGAGTCTCCTCCGTGACACCAGCAGTGGCTGCAGGCTCTGTGCTGTGGCTGGCGCAGTGCCTGGGCTCTGGATGCGCGAGACCTGTGTGTGCAGAGCAGGTGGCCGGGCTGGGGCTGCTGGGTGGTTGTGGACCAGGAGGAGGTGGCAGGACCGGAGTCTGTGGCTTGCGGCAGGGGATGGGGTTGTCATCTTGGGCATGGAGGCCATTCAGGGTTGCGGTGAGGGCTGGTAGGCAGACGGAGGCCATGGCCAGGGTTGGTCAGGTGGGCTGACGTCCGAGAAGGGAGGGGGCGCGCAGTGCTGTCCGCTGCAGGAGCTGGAGGCCTCTGGGCAGTTGCGGGGCTCCCAGATGGCCGTGACTCTGGGGCTCGTCACCCGCTGGAATGTCAGGAGTACCTGGTGGATGGGAGTGTGTCATGGTGGGAAGAGGGAGGGAAGCCTGTGGAAGCTGCCTGTGGGATCGGGAAGTAACTCCTGCCCTTCGTGCAGGCTGGGCCCGCCTGCTGCTCTGGGCAGAGTCTGATCTGGGACCCAGGCACAGGGCTGTGCCAGCAGCAGCCCAGGAACGAGCACCTACTTCCAACAGGCTTAGGTCCAAAGGAAGATCTGATTCTGAGCCTGGAGTCGGGGCAGAGAGGGACTTAGAGGCCAGGAGGGGATGGTGTGCCAGCGCACCGCCCGGCTGATGCCCCAGGCCAGCAGAGAGGTGCCTCCCGCAGCCCCTGCCTGGAGCTGGGCAGCTGAGAGCTGAGCGGTGGGGGGTGGCGAGGGGAGGGTGCTTCTCTCCAGGCTGCTTCCCAGGACTCGGAAAGCTGGGGCCCTGGCGACCGCCTCCCCCCTCCCGCCTCCTCCTCCCGTACTTGGGGGGTCATGCTGCGTGTGTTCACTTTGGCTGGCTTATATGTCTGATTAACGAAACTGGAAAGTGAATTTGTGTTATGTAATAAATAAATTTGCTTGGTTGACAGAAATCTAAAAACGGGAAGCTGGGGACTGTGGAGTTGGGGTCGTTTTGTAGTGTGAGCATGTGTGGGGTTGGGTCGAGGTGAGAAGGGAGTGGTGGGGCAAGGAGGGGCCTGGCGCCCTCCCCGGGCAGGGATGCAGCCCAGCCTGGGTGGCAGGCGCAGGGCTGTCACCGAGGGTCTCGGTCACGATGGGCAGCGTATGGCAAGAGGAGAGAAGTGAGCAGGTCCGTGCGTAGGGTGGGGGCCAGGGTGACGGAATGACAGGCCGTCAGATCCTAGGGGACCCTCTACGGTGAGGTGTCCTGGTCTGGGAGGAGAGACCCGAAGGGGACTGTGGACTCAGGACACGCAGGGTGGTGGCAGGTCCTGAAGCCCCGCGCGGCCCTTTCCTGACTCCGGCGTGTGTGCTGTTGAGGCTGCTCTCTCCCCCCTCCGGCCTCTGCGTCGGGTGCTCCTTTCTCCCGTGTCCTCGACTCATCTGCTCACCCATCGACCGTCCCGGCACCCACTGCTCCCAGCGCCTCCTTCCTTCCACCCACCGCCCATCCGTCCGTCCACCCTTCCTTCCGTCCGTCCATCTACCCGTCAACCCATTTGTGCATCTTTCCCCCTATTCATACACCTTTCCTTCCATCTGTTCCTCCTCCTGTCCACCCATCCGTCCGTCTGTCCATCCTCCGTCCGTCCCTGCATTTATCCATCCGCCCACCCGCCCGTTCATCTGTGTGTCCATCCACCCTTTCATCCACCCACCAAACCACTC
Source organism: Noctilio leporinus (assembly GCA_004026585.1). Classification (NCBI taxonomy): domain Eukaryota; kingdom Metazoa; phylum Chordata; class Mammalia; order Chiroptera; family Noctilionidae; genus Noctilio; species Noctilio leporinus. Next base: position 77,742 of record PVIW01003665.1, read on the forward strand.
AGCCCCTTAGTTCACGGACCTACTACCCTTTGACCCCTCCATCCGTCCCGCTGCCCTCTGTCCCTCCTTCCCTCCGTCTGTCTCCTGTTCCATTCATCCTTCCCTCACCCGTCATACATTCATTCATCCTTGCACCCACCCCCGGCCAGCTGCCCACCATCTGTCCTCGCTAGCAGTAGGGGTGCTTGTGACGTGCCGCGTGCGGTGCTAGGGGCTGGGGCCACAGAGACATGCGAGGTCGGTCCTTACCCACACGGGGCCCACAACTCGTGCCAGAGGCAGGTTCTCATTTGTTCATGTTGCCAACCACTCCGGTCCCTCTGCTCCGGCAGCCTGATGGCTCCGTCTGTGTCCCTGGAACGTGACACCTGCCGGTGGCTTTGGCCTGAGTGCCGCCCCAGGCAGCCCCTGACCAGCATCCTCTGTGGCGGCTGCCTCGTGGCCTGTGCCTTTGCTCAGCTGTCTCTTCCTGGGGAGGCCTTCACGCCACCAGTCCAGACCTGACCTTCCCCTCTACCCCTGTCCTGCTGTCCCTTAAACGTGCCAACGTCTGACAGCAATGTCTGTACCTGTTTCTCGTCTCTCCTCTCTCTTCCAATAGATAGTGAACTCTGTAGGGTAGGGGGTTGTGTTCTGCTCTATGCGGTATTGGAGCCCAACCAGTGCCTGGTTGATAGTAAGGAGCTCAGTAAGTACTTGTTGAGTGAATGGATTCATCTTGAGAAATGCTGAAGGGACAGAGAATGAGGGAGGAGTGGTGGTGGAACAGGCTTGGGGGGACCCCCTGGGAGAGAGAGGTGCTGCAGGTCCAGCAGGGAGGGCTGTGCTGCAGGCGGGCATCAGAGAGAGCCTGAGCTTGCGGAAGTCCGGGGAGACGGCTGGCCAGCTCTGCAGGGGCTCGAGGGAGGTTGAAATCTGGTACAGATGGGACAAAGCTCAGAGAGGCAGTGACGTCAGGGAAGGGGACCCAGCCACCCACACCAGGATCCGGGGCACACCCCGAGGCAGGACCTGGAGCGAGGCGCCTGCGAGGTTGACATCTGTGGGCCGTGTGAGGGGTTCAGTGAGAACATGTGCCTCTTCTGTGACAGTTCACGTGGGCACTTCATGCACACACAGACACGCACATGCACAAGTGCAGGTATGAGCACAGTCCTTACACACGCCTCACACGCGCACATACGTCTTTGCCGGGAGGGCGGGGCTGTGGCTTTGTTTGGTCTGTCCCTGCATCGGGCACAGGTGCCCCGTAGCTCCTGCCGCCAGAGGCCAGAGTTTCCCGCACGGTCCCTGCAGCCCTCTGACCTCAGGACCCAGGATTCCCCCCCAACCACTTCCGTGTGGCACAGCCAGGCCAAGGGTGTGTGTGGGCAGAGGCTGGTGACCACCGGGGTTGCGGGGCAGTTCAGGCCACTTGGAGGACGTGACCCTCCACCAGCAACTGAAATTCCCCTCAGAAACCCGGGAGGACCGGACCAAGCGACTTTTCCGCCACTACACTGTGGGCTCCTACGACAGCCTCACGTCGCACAGGTACCGGCAGGGCAGGCGGGCACGCCCGGCGGGCAGGCATGCAGAAGGGATGCCGACGTGGGGGGAGGCTGAGAGTGGACCTGGGTGAAGAGGTCAGAGGACAGAGAGGTGGTGCTCATTCCTCCTCTGTCTCCTGCCCTCCCGGCTCCGTCCTGGGGTGGGTCCTGCCTGAGGGGTCGTGGCTTTGCACCCGTGGGGCCGGCCTGGCCAGCCGTGCTCTGTGGCAGGCTCCCCCTCACCCTTTCCCCTCCCCCACTTCCCTCCCCCAGCGATTATGTCATTGACGACAAGGTGGCCGTCCTGCAGAAACGGGACCATGAGGGCTTCGGTTTCGTGCTTCGGGGGGCCAAAGGTAATGGGGGAGGGGGGACTGGGCGCCAGACTGACAGGGCCTGCAACCTGCTCAGGGCATCCTCTGCATCTTGCTTCTGTTCTGCTCCTCTGCTGTCCTCCCAGCAGTGCCCCGTCCCTGCCTCTCCCTGCCCCCGGCGTCGCCCCTGCCCCTCTCCTGGCCCCACGACTGTGACCATCTTCTGGTTTTGAGAGGGCACCGGCTCCTCCCCCTGGTGGCTGCCCGGGGGTCTCTGCTAGTGTGTCCAGCAAGCCGGGCCTACCTGGGGGTGGGGGCGAGGGCTGTCTCGGAGGGATGCGCCCCGGATTCCCCGCTGGCTCTTCTTGCCCTGGGCAGGCCCGTCTGCTGCCCCCCCAGGTCCCCGCCCCAGGTCCCCGCCCCCGTTGTCACCGGTCCAGAGTGTGGGACCACTCGGGCGGCTGCTGGGTGGCGGCCACCTGCACCTGGACACACGGGTGAAGCCCCTTCCTGACTGCCCGCCCGCAGCAGAGACGCCCATCGAGGAGTTCACGCCCACGCCGGCCTTCCCGGCGCTGCAGTACCTGGAGTCCGTGGACGTGGAGGGCGTGGCCTGGAGGGCTGGGCTGCGCACGGGCGACTTCCTCATCGAGGTGAGGCTGCACCCACCGCGCAGCGAGGCCGGGCGCCGCCCCTCAGCCTGCGGAGGACAGGCGCCGACCACCCCTCCCATCCGCCTCTGTGCCAGGTGAACGGGGTGAACGTGGTGAAGGTGGGACACAAGCAGGTGGTGGCTCTGATCCGCCAGGGCGGGAACCGCCTCGTCATGAAGGTCGTGTCGGTGACGAGGAAGCCGGAGGAAGATGCGGCTCTGCGCAGAGGTGAGGGCGCAGAGGTGAGGGCTCGGGCGTCAGGCCCCTGCGCCCGGCCTCCCCCAGCTTCTGGCCGTGGCCCCGTGGCCCCAGGCCCCGGTCCTCCGCCCCACCCCGGACCCCAGGCCACTGGCCTCAGACACTGAGCCCGGGTGGAGTGCCCTCCGGAGCCTGCAGTGAGCCTGCCCCCCGGCCCCAGCCCGTGGCCCCTGACCCCAGGCTGCCCCTCCTCAGATCCCGCCCCCAGCTTCCTGGCGTCCTGGGCGTCCCCCCCAGCCCCTGGTGCGGAAGATCCCTCTTTCCCTGCACCGCCAGCAGCTGCCTGGAGGCCGGGGTTGCCATGGCAACTGTGAGGTTGACGCTGCCTTCCGCTCACTGTGGAGGGAAGGGGGAGGCGGCACCTGAGGGAAGAGGAAGAGCGTCTTCTCCTCGCGCGATGTCGCGGCTGGGCCTCGGCCCAGGAGGCTTTGCTGGCCCGGCCGGCCCGGACCCTGGCTTGGCTGACCACGCCCTGGCCCCCTGAGGGGCGGTGGCCCCCAGGGCCGGGGGAGCCCCGGAGCAGCACCAGCCCAGCCTGCTGGGGACCCCTCCCAGCCCCCACCCGATGGCTCTGGTGTCCCTTGCTCAGCCCTCGGAGCCGACGGGGTGGGCACCTAGGGGGCAGCTGGTCAGCACCGTGACCCCCACGGGGACCCCGGGTCCCGCCCCGAGGCCCCGCCTGCCCCTGCCCAGCCCCACCCTCCGCACCCCCTGAGCCCCCACCGCCATGAAGAAGTTTGCGTCCAGTCGCAGCCTGAACAAGATCCTGGCGCAGTGCGACGCGTCCTCCCGCGAGTACGAGGAGATCCAGGCGGTGGAGCGCAAGTGGCACCTGCACCTGGCCACGCCGCGCTGCCTGCTGCTGGACAGGAGGTCCAAGGCCTCCCTCTTCTTTGCAGCCCCGCCGCCCCCCAAGAGGGCCCCCAGCACCACCCTGACCCTGCGCTCCAAGTCCATGACGGCTGAGCTGGAGGAACTTGGTGAGCGGTGGGGGCGAGAGGCGGTGGGCAGCCCGGGGTGGGAGGACAGGCGGCGGGAGCCGGGGCCAAAGCCAGGCAGAGGCGGAGGGCAGGAGGGGCAGGCGGAGGGCAGGAGGGGCAGGCGGAGGGCAGGAGGGGCAGGCGGAGGGCGACCAGGTCGGAGGGCAGGAGGGGCAGGCGGAGGGCGACCAGGTCGGAGGGCAGGAGGGGCAGGCGGAGGGCGACCAGGTCGGAGGCGAGTGTTGGAGCTGAGGGGTGAAGAGGGGGATAACGTGGATGGGGGCCCCGGGGCTGCCAACAGGGCTGGAGACAGACGCGGGGCAGCCAGGCCTGGCCGGCAGGGGGTCTGCATGCGTGTGCACGTGCTGCCTGGGGGCTCCGTTTCATCCCAGTGAGCAAAGGGCAGCAGTCGGGGGCCCTGGGCTCCGCTCCGGCTCTGCCGGGCACTGGCCGCGTGACTCTTGCCATTATTTAAGCTGCTCACTCGCTGGTTAAGAGGGTGGTGACAGCGGGCGGCCGACCTCACGGGCCTGCCAACCGCGCTGGCGTGAGGACAGCGCAGGCCCTCGGGGGCCGCAGGGCGTCGGGGCTGCGGTGGGGCATGTTGTGGGCGCGGTCCCAGAGTGACTCCGCGGCCTCGCTGTGGGCATGTCTCCAGCTGTGTGACTGTCAGTAGCCTCATCTTAGGTGCGTCCTGATGTGCGTAGCCCTGTCCTGGTGTCTGTGGCCGTCAGCGTCTTCCCTGGGAGTGTGTCCTGGTACACATGGCTGTTAGTGTGCTCCGTCCTGCTCAGCCCAGGCCCGGTTCCCGTCCCAGGCTTAGCTCTGGCCTCAGCCATCGTCGGTCGGAGTGTGGACACTGGTCGCAGGCTGGGGGCTCGCCCAGCCCTGCCCCCGGTCCTGGCTCTCGACTGAGCTCCGACCTTGGCATCAGGCTGAGCCCCCCTGTCCACGCACCTGCTCCTTCCTGACTACAGTTTAGTTCCATGGGGAGGACACCCGTCAGGGTCAACTGAGCTAACGTGGTCAGGATTTTCTTTTCTGTAAATATGAATAAAATAAAAACTTAAAATCGTAGCCAGCTCGAGACAAAGGAACAGGAATTCCTTGGGTCTCAAAAATGAGGAAAGAAATCAGAGCCATGAGCGTGTGAGGAAGCCGATGCTTCCGTAGCCTGTGAGTGCTGGGGACGGGGTGTGGATTCTCAGGGCGAGCGGGTGGGCTTCTGATGCCTCCACCAAGCCGGGACACGTGGTTGCGGGCCTGTGAGCAGGGGGAAAGCTAGATCCAAGGCCAAGACCTGGAATTAGCATCAGAAGAACTGAAAATCTTAGAGGAACGCGAGAGAGACCAACTAAGGTGTTTAAACACAATATTTAAGAGACGTAACAGAATTCATGGTGAAAGCGCAGGGCAGGACCAAAAGGGGAAAAAAATACCGACCAAGAAAAGCGGATTTTATAAGGATTTCTAAAGAACTGTTACCGACGCAGAAAGTATAGCCACCGAGATAAAAAGTGTCGGAGGTGAACGGGCTGCCGAGGGTGCCGTGTCCGAGGTGAGCTCTGCTGCCCTGGGGCGGGGTCGTCCCGCAGACCCAGCTGGAGGCTACAGTGAACCGGAAGCTAAGCCTGAGATGGTAGCGCTGGAGACCAGGAGACACAAACGATCGAAGGGCAGACAAGAGACGTGGAGGACAATCCTGGGTGCGGGGGGCAGAGAACAAGGTTGGGGAAGAGGCAATATTTGAAGAATAAATGGCTCACAATTTTCCAACATTGGGAAATGAAGAGACTCCCGTTTGAAGAAGTCTAAGACCCAGTCAAGGAAAGACAGACTCCGTCTGCCCGTGGACTGGTCATGGGGCAGCTCGGAGCACCGGGCCGACCCTCCGAGGGAAGCCGGGGGTTCAGGAGGATGCGGAGACCGACAGCCGACTCTCCACCTGTGATGGTCGCGGCGAGAGGGCAGTGGAACTAGAGCTTCCAAGTCTTGTGTGAAGACGCTTTTCCAGCTGGAGTTCTGACCCTCGCCAAGCTGCGCCTTCAGGAGGGAGGCAGGGAGGCTCGCAGGCTGCTGGCCCCTGGGTCACGAGGGTCCAAGGCTGGTTGTGGGGAGCTGATCCGTCACACCGATTGAAGATCCAGACTGGTCAATAAACCGGTCCCACTAGGAAGCCGAGGCTGGCGACACACCATCCAAAGGCTGTGGTGGGCCAGTGCCAGGAGCCTCCCCCCAGGGCCTGTGCTGTAGGCGCTCAGCCGCGTGTTCAGAAGCCCTCCCGGCTCGGCACAGAGCGGTGCTTGGCAGGCCGTGCGCTGTAATCCGGGGACCCAGGGGCCCTGGGGGCTGCTTCTGTCTGAAGAAAGGAGGGAGCAGCAGAGCCGCCTTCCTCTGCGCTCGGGCCCAGGGCATCCTCTGCTGCCACGCGCCCCTCACCTTCCAGGGGCTCGCGCTGGCAGCCCCAGGCCAGCGTCATCTGCACCCGCTCTTCTTCACCAGTTCGGGGACGATGATGAAGCGACAGCCTAGCACAGGGCTTCCGTCCACCCTGCTGAGCGGGGGTCACAGCGTTGTGGAGGTTGGACACAGGCTCTTCACGTTGCTTCGATGGGCAGAGGCACCTCTCCCCCCCCAGAGGACAGCTGTCCTGGGAAGCCAACGCGGTTGCTGACCTTTAGCAACACCCGCGTTGAGGGAGCCAAACCTCAGGCTCTGCCTACGGCCTGGAGGGCTCAGCCCGTGACCGGCGTTCGTGCTATTAGCAGGTAGGAATTAGAGCTGTCGGCTCATTGCCGGGATTAGCAGGTCGGCTCTGTCACCCTCGAGAGCCGATGGGACCCTTTCGGGTCCCGTAGTCTGTTGAGACAATGACAAACCTAAACAGCTGGAGAGGCAGGTGGGAGGGGACAGACAAAGCAGGTGGCAAAGGTGGGGTTCATATCCAGGTGGCTGCTTGCTGCCCAGGGGGTGTGGGGGACAAGCCTGCCCTGCAGGGTTGAGGTGACTGGCAACGTGGGACAGAGGCAGGGAAGGCGTAGGGACCTTCTCCCCTGAGACAGGTGGTAGGAGGAGGGAGGGCAGGACACCTCCCGGGCCCTTCTGCAAGGGGCCCAGCACGGTCCCCACATGCCCATCTGTTCCGTGAGAACCAAGGACGTGCTGGGCTGCGGGCCCTGCAGGATCAGCGGGGCCCCGGGCCTGGGAGGGCCCTGGAGGTCCGAGTCCCCTTCTGTTCATCCACTTCCCATGATAAACCTGGAACTTCTGGGTCCCTTTGCCCTTGTGACGAGGATGTCAGAGTGGTTGCTGCACCTGTGTGCGGCCTCTGACCAGCCATGGTGCCGCACACTGACCTGCCCGCTTTCAGAAACATGCTGTAAGGATGTTTAGACATGATGCGTGTGGCCTCTGAATGTGGTTTTCTATGGGATTTTTCCCTTTCTCTGAAAAAAACCTGACTGTGGACATCTCCTCGTGTGTGCATGTCAGTGTGTGCATGGGTGTATATGTGCATGAGCATCATGTGTGCGAGTGGATGAGTGTACAAGGCATGTGTGAGCGTCATGTATATACGTGGGCATGCACACGTGTGTGCATGCGTGAGTGGGTATGTGGACGACACAAGTGTATGTGAGCACCACGTGTGTTAGTGGACATGCATGAGCATCATGTGTGCACCAGCGTGTGCACATGTGTGAGTGGACTGCAAGCATGTGCGTTTGCATGCACACAAAAGCACATGCCTCTGCTCATGGTGGTTCCGCCTTGAGTTTCAAGCTGGGCATCGACTGGGCATCGGGCAGACTGGCCCCTCCGGTGTGGTGGGGAGCCCAGGGCAGGTTTTGGGGTCTGGGAGGTCTAGGTTATGGGAGGGGCGGGGAGAGAGACGGGGCAAAAGCAGTGGGGACTGGGGCCCAGGTGCTGAGGAAGAAGCTTGCCTCTCACCCCCTTTGCTCTGTTTCTCGATTCCAAGCCTCCATTCGGAGAAGGAAAGGGGGTGAGTCACCTGCCGTGTCCCCAGGGCCCCAGCTTTGCCTGATCCCCACCCAGGGAGTGCTGGTGTGGGAGGAGGTTCCAAGTGGAGTCTGGGTGGTCTCCACTGGTACAGCCTGGGCTGCACCCCCCCCGAGGGCCTTCTCTGGGGACTGGTGGGGGCCCAGGAGGACGCCCTGGAGAGGGACAGATGGGGCGTGCCCGGGGTGTGGCCACCTGGGGATGTGACCAGCCCTGCCTGGCTGGGGAAGCCCCCGGGGTGGAGCCCTGGAGCCAGGGAGGGAGGATTCCCAGGGCCCACTGGTGGCGCTTTGGGGGTGGGAGTGTCTGGTGCCTGACTTGGCCCATGTGGCTTCTTTCTGTCTGCTCTGGGGACCCCATTGTGCTGTGTATGGGTCCCGTTTCTGTGCTTATGTGTTTCGGGGTCAAACCCAGTGCTGACAGTCCCCTCAGAGCAAGAGTCTGGGCCCCACAGCGTAGGGGAGGAAGCTTGCTGCTCCCCTGCCCCTCGCTCCTACCTTCAGGCTCATTTGCCGGGTCCTTCGAGGCTCTGTCCTGTGTGCCCTGTGTGCCCACCTGGTTTCCAGCAACGCAGCATGCACGTGGGGACTGAGTCTGGGCCTGGACACTGAGGTCCAGCGTCCGGTCACATCTCAGGGCCTTTGTCAGCTTCCTCCACCTCGGTGAACGGGAGCCCCGCCCGACGGAAGCCGGAGGTGGCTCTCTGGTCCCTCGGTGTCCACGGGCCTGGTGCCACTGGTCCCTCCCTGTGGAACCCACGGGCCCTCCCTGTGCCAGCTGCCCACCTGCACCCTGGCCCTCTGGGTTCTCGCTGCCCCATCCCCCGTCCACGTGAAGCGCTTCCCCTGGTGTCTTGTTGGGCATTAAAAGCAGAGACAAGGTCTCCTCCAGGGACACTTTTGCGCACACCTTTGAGGCCGACACATGAGCTATTTCTGGAGCACGCTGGCTCTGTCCTTGGCTCGTTAGCGGGGCTCCCAGGGTGCTGTGCTGCAGCCTGCACGCTTCCTCCCGTTGTAGGGCAGCGTCGGGGACCAGGGCCCCGCGGGCTCCGCCTGTTGAAACGCGCACCTCGCATGCCCACCGCTGCGTCTGCCGGTGGGGGCGGCCCGTTCCCTCTGCCCGCTCTGCCTCCTAGTGGGCTGCGCTGCCTGCTTTCAGTGTCAGAGATGATTTATTCAAGGACCTACTTTCCTACTTTGCTGGGGATCGGTGTCAGCCTCACCAGCGTGCGGTACGCAGCGTTCTCGGTTCTTTCCCACGGGAAAAGAATTCTGGTCTGGCCGCAGCCACCCCTCCGCGGCCTGCGCGGGCGCGTGGCGTCGGGTCCCGGACTGGGTTCCGGACCTGGACGTGCAGCCTGTAAACCCGCAGCTCAGGTGAGTGCGTGCCCCGTGATTCCCATGGAAACGTTTCTGTCCACCCCGCCTTCCGGGCCGGCTTCCGGGCAGCCGGGCAGCCACATCTGAGCCTCACTTCTCGGGTCTCTGACCTGAGCCGTGGGCGTCTCCGAGCTTCGTGCCCCTCTCGGGCGGAAGGCAGCCAGGCAGCCTCCTCACGCGGCAGTTGTGGGGTGAGGGGAGAGCACTCAGGTGAGCTCTTCCACCTCGGGGAACCACCAGGGGCGGCACTGGTGGGGGTGATCTCAGCTGCAAGGGGAAGTGACTTCGGGACAAAAGCCAGGAGCCCTCTCACGGGCGTCCCTGGTCGGCACGGGGCCCAGACACCTGTCTGGTGGTAAGTCGAAGCACTGGCTGGACTGTGGCAGGGCCTGGCCGGGTGCCCGGGGCGCTCGGGGGAGGGCGTTTGCTCTCTTCCTGCGGGAGCCTGTGAGCTGTGCGGAGCAGGGTGTGCAGCCTGGAGGGAGGGGGGGCTGTAGCAGATGTGCTCAGGGCCAAGCGGTGGGGCAGCACCCCTGAGGTACGTGCTGGGTCCGACAGCACCGAGGCAGGTGCCGTTTGTGCGCCGTGTTGTCAGATGAGGAAACTGAGTCACGAGGGGGTGCAGTCAGGACGGTCAGTGTGCAGGGTGGGTCCGTGCTGGGTACTGGACGTCTTTGGAGCGTCGGGTGCTGGCCGGCGGTGTGGCGGCTGAGCACAGACGCGCTCCCGTCTCGGGACCCACGGCCTGTGGGTCTGGCACAGCCCCGAGGCGGGAGCGCGTGGGAATCTCTAGTCTGGGTGACAGTGGGTGGGGCTCCCGAGCCAGAGGGTCCTGGTGTCGGCACGTGCGCCCCTGCTGCGCCTCCCGCGCCACCAGCTGGCCCCACCCCAGCCCTCCAACCTGACCTGATTGACAAAACTTTTAAGTCATGTTGATTGTGAAAACACCACTTTTATTTAATTTTGTAAAAAGATTGTATTTATTTTTAGAGAGAGGAGAAGGGAAAGGGGAAGAGGGGGAGGGAAACATTGATTGTTTGCTTCTTGTACACCCCGACCTGGGGACCTGGCCCACAACCCAGGCATGTGCCCTGACTGGGAATTGAACTCGTGACCTTTTGGTTTGTAGGCTGGTGCTCAGTCCACTGAGCCACACCAGCCAGGGCAAAAGACCCCTTTTATTTTATTTTATTTTATTTTATGTTATTTATAATTTTTAAAAGATTTATTTATTATTTTTAGAGAGGGGGGGAAGGGAGGGAGGCAGAGAGGCAGAGAGACATCCATGTACGGTTGCCTTTCCCCTGCCTCCAGCTACAGACCTGGCTGGAGACCTGGCTTGCAACCTGGTTCTGTGCCCTGGCTGGGAATCGAACCAGCGACCTTTGGGTTTTGCGGGCCGGTGCTTTGCCCACTGTCCCTCCAGCCGGGGCTAAAACACCCCTTTTAAAAGCATCAAATAGCCTGAATGAAAACAAAGCCTTTCCTCCCTGGGTACCCCTGTACCTCTTCCCCACCATCCCACACACCCCGTCCTCTGCACCTTCCACCCTGAATGAAGGTTCTTTGGCCGCCTGGTCAGCCTGGGGCAGTGAGCTGTCTTTAGAAAGTGCCTTGTTCACTCACTCTTGATGGATTTGCATCTTTTGTGGGCACCTGCTGTCCCTCTGGGTCTGTCCTGCTGCCCTGGGGCTGGACAGTGCTGCCTCGTGCTGATGAAACAAGGAAAAGGCAAAGGAAACAGGGACAGTTGGGAAGACCCTGGGCTCTCAGCCTGGTGCCCGGGTCCTCTACTGAATGGTCAGTCAGCTTGTCCCTGGACAGGGCTCCCTGGGGTCACCTGGAGCCCCTCTGAGGATGGAGAGGCCGGCTGGGTGGGGTCTGGGCCCTGGTGTGTGAGGGGCCCCACCCAGGCCGGGAAGTGTGCCCCTCAGGTGACGTCGGCAGCCCTGGGGTGGACCGGCCTCGCCCCTGGGGGAGGGCACCATCGAGGCTGCTGTGGGTCCTGGTGGCTGAAGCGGCACCTGCTTGGCTGTGCAGAGAAACTGGACGAGATCCTGGCAGCCGCGGCGGAGCCCACCCTGAGGCCGGACATCGCGGACGCTGACTCGAGGGCGGCCACCGTCAGACAGCGGCCCACCAGCCGGAGGATCACCCCTGCCGAGATCAGCGTAAGCGGGCCGGTGGCTGGGCCGAGTGTGGGGGGTGGTGCGTTTTGGGGTGGGGTCCATCTTCGGGACCCCACGGCCTCTCCCAGGGACACGTTGGGGCCACCTCAGCCTGCAGAATGGCCGCAGCTGACCACATGCTGAGTGGCTTTCAGTGCCTTAGGCAGGTTCTGCGCCAGCTCCGTTCATGCCGTACGTGGTGCGCCCCTGTCCCCCAGCCTCCCCTGGGCCACCCCCACGGCCGCTGTCTGCTCTGGCCACCTGCACATCCACCCTGCCCAACGCAGCCTATGCCCAAGCCCTTGCGGGCTGGCCGTGCTGAGGACGCAGGCTCCTGGGCCGCAGCACAGTGGAACCAGTGCATGCGGTGTGTAGCCGTAGGGTTAGGAAGGCCGTGGGTGGGCTGGGTGGACACCGGGGGGCCCCAGTGCCCTGGAACCTCCATGTACCCTCCCCGACTCCCACAGTCATTGTTTGAGCGCCAGGGCCTCCCAGGCCCAGAGAAGCTGCCAGGCTCCCTGCGGAAGGGGATCCCACGGACCAAGTCTGTAGGTACGGCTGGGTTGGGGTCTGCACGGGGCGGGGCCGGGGCCGGGCTGTGGCCAGGGTGGACGGGGGCTGAAGGGCCCTCTTTCTCCCCACCTCTACCTGGGGTTTCCAGTTTCTGCGTCCCGCCTTTCCCAGGAACCCCAAGTTTGTGGACAAGACGTGGGGATCAGTCCTTCCCCAAACCTAGAGAGATGCTTTGCTGGAACAGACCCTAGAGACCCCTCCTCAGCTCCCCCCACAACGGCCTCTCTGTCCGCGGCTCCCCAGTCCGTGGGCCTGCCCTCCTTCCTCCCATGGGTGCACGCATCCCGCCCCTGGTTTTCTACCTTCTGTGCTGGGTGCCTGAGTACACGGCGTATTTCTCATCCTAAAACTGCCTTCCCTTCGAACCTGCCCCCCCTCCTCCCCCTGGGCATCATTCAGTGTCCCCCTCTCCTTCACGGCCTGTCATCTCCCAGAGTCACCTCCACTTGTCCTCCATCCACACCTGCTCCTCAGCCCGGGGAAGGCCAGCTCTGTCTGCACCTAAAGCTGCAGTGGCTTCCATCAGGGCATTCCTCCCAGCGCAGTGGACCAGCCCGCCTCTCTGACCTCAGTTAGCATTTGATTTTTCTGGCCCCTTGTCCATGAAACTCTTCTTCCAGTTTTGGGGCAACACTTGCTGGCTTTCCTCACGGTTCTGAGCGGCATTGGCTTGGTCATCGGTCAGGCCCACACCACCCAGTGTGGCTCCTTCCCAAGGCTGTCTCCCTGGCCTCCCTGCCTCTGCACCTGGCCCCTGGCCTGGGCACTGTCATCATGTCCACACTCGGCCATGTCCCCTCTTGATGCTGGGCCTGGTCACCGAACAAGTCCTGCGTACTGTTCATCCCTCTAGGGGGGTCTCCAGTTGCCCCTCCCTGCTCACCTGTCCATTCGTGCACCCCAGACCCGTCCACTTGTCCATCCATCTGTCTTCGGCACACTCACCATCTGTTGGCCAGCAAATGCCCACGCAGCACTCGGACACGGTTTCACGCTCGCTGCTTCAAGTAGTACACACAGTAGCCTGGGGGCGGCCACCCTACTGGCACCTCGGTGTTACAGACAGCGACACCGAGGCGGAGGTCAGGTGGCTCACCCAAGGTCTCACAGCTGTCCTGCCTGTCCTCTGTTTGCTGCCTGGCCAACCGGCTTCCCAAACCCTGGTCCCTCCTTCACCCCAGGACCTCTGATGACTGATGCCCACTCTGGGCTGACCCTGGGCCAGGTGTCGGGGCTCAGTTGGGGGAGGTGACATGTGAGCAGACAGCTCAGCCTGGCAGTGACCCGGTGAGTGTGAGGGAGATACGCAGGGGCACTGACCGTGCCCGGGTGTCCCTGAAGGCTGGGGAGGGCGTCTGAGCTCAGACACGTTGGATGAGGGGGCGTTTCTGGGAGATGATGGGGCAAGTTGCTGGTAAGGACCATCCCTCACGTGTGGCATGGTCCTTCAGGGACGACGCGTCATTTCTGGAGGGGGGAGGGGGAAAGTGTAAGTGAGGCTGCAGCCACTTTGGAGCTCAGGGGCGCTCCCCCACTTCCTGGCTTAAGACCTGGGTACCCGGCATGGTTTCCTCCTCCTCCTCAGCCTCCCCGACACAGCGGGGGTGACCACGCCACAAGCACCTTGCGCCTGCTCCTCCCTGCAGCCGTGCCAGCCGGGCCTCGTGGTCTTGCGCCTGGAGCACAGCTGTGCTGTCTTCCTGGCCCAGCTCCACCCTCCAGTCTGGTGGGGCCTTCTGTGGAGCAGACATTTCACCCCTCTTCCCTGCAGTGGACCCTCTGTGGGCTCTTTGTTGCCTTGGGGTCCTGGGGACCAGCTCCAGCCCTCTCCTGCTTCATCCGGGGACACCTGTCTCCACCTCGCTCTGACTCGGGTCTACCAGACCCTCACGCAGGCAGAAGGCCTGTCCCTTGGCCACACCCAGGTTCAAGATGGACAGGTTTAGGTCTTAAGTACCTGCCTACCTGGACCTGAACCCTGGTGGGGATGGGAGCTCCTCCCTCTCACCCGCCCCAGGCCCTTCTGTCCTTGGGCCACGAGTGAGCTGGGGTTCTCATCGTCAACCACGTGCCCCGGTCTGCCACGTGACTTAACCAGACTCCCGGGGTGCTCGCCCCTGGTCCTGGGCAGGTGATTTAATCCTTGAACCCTCAGGGTCCTGACTCAACCATGGGGATCACTCGTACCCACTTACCAGCAAGGCCACTCTGAGGCTGCCCAGTGGGGCTGTACCCCCTGCTGAGTGCCGACTTCGGGGGCCACTGCTGGTGTCAGGCAGCATCTGTCCGGCGTCTCAAGGTTTGGGGGCTGGCACTCAAACGTGGGCGCCGCCCGCTGCTGCTCTTGGGGAGAGGTCCCTGCCTACCCTGGATGGCCCTGGAACAGACTCCCCGTTTCCTACCGAGGCAGGGGACGTGTGTTCTCCCAAAGGTAGAACTTGTCCCGCTCGACCCCCCGCTTTTCCCGAGTGGCTCTGTCTCACGCGCTGGCGCTGTTCCTACGTCCAGCAGTGGGGGTGGGAGGCAGGCCTAAAAAGGATGCCGAGGACAGTTTTGGCCATCCACCTGGTGGCTTCTGGAGGCTTGGCCCTGTGCTGTGAGCTTCAAGTGGCTCCAGCTCACACAGCCGCACCCCAGGGGCAGGCAGCGCCCCTCGGAAGAGGAAACCGAAGGGCAGGGAGGGTCAAGAACGGCAAGACAGGAACGCCTCTCCCCACCCAAGCCCACCCTTGCTGCGCTGGGGACACGAGATCTGTGCTGTGCACAAGGCTGGACAATGGAGGAGGTGTGGGATGGGGGTGGGCCGCAGGCAAGCTGCCTCCTGAGAAGCTCTGAAAAGCCCCCGGAGGCCTGGAGGGAGGCCTGGTGCAGACCCCCGGTCCCTGCACCGGAGCCCTGTGTGTATCGCCACAGAGGAACCATTCCTCTGGGCCATTCTCTGGGGTCGGGCAGGCCTCACCTGCCGCGTGGGAGTCCTCTGGCCTGGAGGGAGGGGCCGCCAGCAGGAAGCCCTGTGTGGGCAGGCCGCAGGAGGTGAGGGCCCGGAGCACACCCGCCTGCTTGTGTTCAGATCCTGGTCACATCAGAGGCAGGCAGTGGGGGCCGTTCAGCTCCACCGGTGTTGCGTGGGAGAGAGCTGGTGCTGGTCCTAGAGCCACGCAGCCTATGGGGTGCAGAACTGAACGTGTCAGGGGTTGACCTGAACGTCCACGGTCATCCTCCCTTCTGCCCTCTGAGGACCAGCCTTACTGAGCCCCAGTCCCTGGGTGACAGCAGCGCCCGCAGCCTCTCCCAGCCACAGGGCTCTGGCGTGGACGTGCGCAAAGTGCCCCCACCTGGGCAGCGGCTGGCAGAGGCTGGGCTCCACTGGCCAAGCCCTGCTGACCCGTGTCTGTGGTGGACCAGCCCCACTCTGGTCCCCCTCTCCCGACCTTCCAGTGAGGCCTGCTTGTTCACAGCCAGGGGTGCTGGCCTGTGCTGTCTCAGGTGGGAAGCCTGGCACCTGCCCCCCTGGGGGTGGTGGGCCGCCCCTGTCCTCCTGGGGTGCCTTCTTTGGGCAGGTCTTGGCCCCCAGTCACAGGGTCAGAGTTTGGGTCCTTTCTCAGGGCCTCTGCTGCGGGGGTGCCCCTCAACCCTGGTTAGGAAGTGATACCTCTCCCCACACTTCTCACGAAGTCCCCTGAGCCAACAGCAGTCTTGGGGTGCAGATCCTGGGCCTCGCTCAGATCCCCTGCTCTGGGCTCCCCAGCTTCCCCTGCTCTCCAGCCCAAGGCCCCACACCCGGGCGCCTGCGGGCCTCCCGGCTGCCCAGGGATGGAGCTGGGCCGGCAGCCTCCCGAGGGCGGGCGCTGGGGTGGGGGGTGGGGGGGCTCCGGGAAGACCGGCTCCCAGCGCCGCGGCCGGCCTCACCGGGCCCCTCTGTCCGCAGGGGAGGATGAGAAGCTGGCGTCCCTGCTGGAGGGGCGCTTCCCGCGGAGCACGTCGGTGCAGGACTCGGTGCGCGAGGGCCGCGGCATCCCGCCTCCGCCGCAGACCGCGCCGCCGCCCCCGCCGGCGCCCTACTACTTCGACTCGGGGCCGCCGCCCGCCTTCTCGCCGCCGCCGCCGCCCGGCCGGGCCTACGACACGGTGCGCTCCAGCTTCAAGCCCGGGCTGGAGGCGCGCCTGGGCGCGGGCGGCGCGGGCCTGTACGAGCCGGGCGCGTCCCTGGGGCCGCTGCCCTACCCCGAGCGGCAGAAGCGCGCGCGCTCCATGATCATCCTGCAGGACTCGGCGCCCGACGCGGGCGACGCCGCCCGGCCCCCGCCCGCCGCCACCCCGCCGGAGCGGCCCAAGCGCCGGCCGCGGCCGCCGGGCCCCGACAGCCCGTACGCCAACCTGGGCGCCTTCAGCGCCAGCCTGTTCACGCCGTCCAAGCCCCAGCGCCGCAAGAGCCCGCTGGTGAAGCAGCTGCAGGTGGAGGAGGCCCAGGAGCGCGCGGCCCTGGCGGTGGGCAGCCCCGGCCCCGGGGGCGGCAGCTTCGCCCGCGAGCCCTCCCCGACGCACCGCGGCCCGCGGCTCGACTACCCCGGGGACAGCCCGGCGCTCGCGTTCGGCGGCCCGGGCCCGGCCAAGGACCGGCGGCTGGAGGAGCGGCGCCGCTCCACCGTGTTCCTGTCGGTGGGGGCCATCGAGGGCAGCCCCCCCAGCGTGGACCTGCCTTCCCTGCAGCCCTCCCGCTCCATCGACGAGCGCCTGCTGGGGGCCGGAGCCACGGCCGGCCGCGACCTGCTGCTGCCCTCCCCCGTCTCTGCTCTGAAGCCATTGGTCAGCGGCCCGAGCCTCGGGCCTTCCGGCTCCACCTTCATCCACCCGCTCACCGGCAAACCCCTGGACCCCAGCTCGCCCCTCGCCCTGGCCCTGGCCGCCCGGGAGCGGGCCCTGGCCTCGCAGACGCCCTCCCGCTCCCCGACGCCGGTGCACAGCCCGGACGCCGACCGCGCGGGGCCCCTGTTCGTGGACGTGCAAGCCCGCGACTCGGAGCGCGGGGCCCTGGCCTCCCCGGCCTTCTCCCCGAGGAGCCCCGCCTGGGTCCCTGTGCCTGCCCGGAGGGAGCCGGAGAAAGTCCCCCGGGAGGAGCGGAAGTCGCCGGACGACAAGAAGTCCATGATCCTCAGCGTCCTGGACACGTCCCAGCAGCGGCCGGCAGGCCTCATTGTGGTCCACGCCACCAGCAACGGGCAGGAGCCCAGCGGGCTGGGCGTGGAAGAGGAGCGCCCGGTCACCCCCGAGCTGGCCCAGGCTCCCACACAGTCGGCAGTGGTGACAGAGCCCCTGCCCAGCCCCCGGGCCCAGCCCCCCAGCAGCACCCCCAAAGACCCCGGGCCGGGCCAGGGAAGCTCAGAGGAGGAGCCGGAGCTGATCTTCGCCGTGAACCTGCCTCCCGCCCAGCTGTCCTCCAGCGACGAAGAGACCAGAGAGGAGCTGGCTCGCATTGGGCTGGTGCCACCCCCCGAAGAGTTTGCCAACGGGCTGCTTCTGGCCACCCCACTGCCCGGCCCAGGCCCCTCGCCCACCACGGTGCCAGGCCCGGCCTCAGGGAAGCCCAGCGGTGAGCTGCCCCCGGCCCCTGAATCCGCAGCCGACTCGGGGGTGGAGGAGGCAGACACGCGCAGCTCCAGCGACCCCCACCTGGAGACCACGAGCACCATCTCCACGGTGTCCAGCATGTCCACCCTCAGCTCCGAGAGCGGGGAGCTCACCGACACCCACACCTCCTTCGCTGATGGACACACTTTTCTACTAGAGAAGCCACCAGTGCCTCCCAAGCCCAAGCTCAAGTCCCCGCTGGGGAAGGGGCCGGTGACCTTCAGGGACCCTCTGCTGAAGCAGTCCTCGGACAGCGAGCTCATGGCCCAGCAGCACCACGCCGCCTCCTCCGGGCTGGCCTCCGCCGCTGGGCCTGCTCGCCCTCGCTACCTCTTCCAGAGAAGGTCCAAGCTGTGGGGGGACCCCATGGAGAGCCGGGGGCTCCCCGGGCCCGAAGACGACAAACCGACTGTGATCAGTGAGCTCAGCTCCCGCCTGCAGCAGCTGAACAAAGACACGCGCTCCCTGGGGGAAGAACCGGTCGGCGGCCTGGGCGGCTTGCTGGACCCTTCCAAGAAGTCGCCCATCGCGGCAGCTCGGTGAGCGGGGCAGAGGGGAGGGTCCTTCCCGCGTCCACAGGCCTCCCTGCCTTCCTCTTGTCCTTGTCCCTCCCCAGCCTGTCCTCCCCGTCTGCCTCTGTCCTCCCTCCAGCCTTGCTGTGTCTGTCGGGGACAGAAGGCTTTCTCAGGGACCTGAAAGTCAGGCTGCTGTTCTCTCCACCCCGTTGGTGCTGAGAGTGGGAGCTGGGCGCCCGGGAGAGGCCCAGGGTGGGCAGAGCCCGGCCACAGCCCTCGGAGGCCCCCGCCTCGGGTTTCCTACAGCTGCCTTGCCCCGGACCAAAGCTGCCTCTCCCTCCTCCCAGGTCCACGCGGGGCCCCGGCCTAGCTGTTCTCCCTGCCCCGCCCCCTGTCCTCCTGTGTGCATGTGGCTGCCCCCCGGCTGGCGCCACCTTCCTGGAGCTGCCTCTTGCCTGGCGTCCTTTTCGTGTGGGGACCCGCAGCCACTGTCCTCTGCCCCAGAAACGTTCCCGTCTCTCGGCCCGCCTGGGAGTCCCTTAGACACAGGCCCCTGTGCGTTAAAAAGAAGCCATCCTTGGGCGGAAGCCGCACCACCTCCCTGCACCTGTCATCTGGCCTGTGCCTGCTCCGCAGCTCCCCCGGCCCTCCGTCAGTGCTGCCCGCCCACCTGCCCAAGGCCCGGGCGGGTACCGCTTGCAGGGGCCATGTTGCCCTGGCCTGAGGCGGAGCTGCCCCCGTGGCTGCTGGCCCTCCCGTGCCCCTTGGGCCTCCCTCTTCCCCCTCCAGCTCCCTGCGACCTTGAGCAGCATAGTGGGCCCTTCCCCACCCGGTTGGAAGGCAGAGTTCTGGAAGCAGCGAGGGTTAGGTCTTGCTTACAAGGGCTTGTCTGATCTACCCTCTTCCAGTTCAGGATTCAAAGATCAGCGAGGGCTTGGGAAACCCACAGTGCCTGTGGTGGTCCAGGAGTATGGCCCCAGCTGCTGTCACCCCCAGGGCTTGTTCTGGGGCCTTGTCCCCTTTTTCCCTCTTCCAGCTCCCAGGGGGGTGTGAAAGGCCCTTCCCAGCGGGGCAGTGTCGCAAGTGCCCTCCGCGTGGGGGTAGCGAGCGTGGCCAGTGCCCAGCTGGGATGAGCAGCCAGGGCCCTAGGGTGGGCTTCCCCGACCAGCCTCCACCAGCCCCATCTTCTCTGCTTCTCTCTCCATGTTGCTTGGTCCTCATGAAAATTAAAGCCATTTAAAGTGGGTAGCACAGTGCCTGGTACCGTGCAGACCCCCAATAAACACTTGCTAAAGAGATGAACGAATGAAGCCAAATTCAAGCGCTGTCTTTTGTGACTTGAGGTCTAGTAGGAGGCTCAGGACAGGTCCCACAGAAGGACAGGCACGTGGTGGTTGAGCCCAGACCCTGTCGTGCGCCATGCGGGCTCCTGGGGTGCAGCCTGGCCTTCGCGGGCAGGATGGGGCCAGCCAGCGGGCCCCTCCTGACGCGCTCCTCTCTGAGCTCACCTGCCGTCCTGCGTTCCTCCTCGGTCAGATTAAGGGGGCTCCTGTCCCCTGGCTCTAGGTTGTGCCGGGATCCTGTGCTTGTTTTTCTTGGACGTGGGGTTGGGAGGGCTCGGTCTTCACACTGTCTGTGTTGTGCTCGCTGGAAAGTGGGCCTCCTTCACCTAGTACTTTAGTTCCTGCAGAATTCCAGCTTCACGGGGCTCCCTGCCCAGCCGGTCTCTGGGGTCAGGGACACGTGGCTGTCACTGGCCAGGCCTGAGTCCCGGGCTCGCCCAGGAGCCTGGCACAGGGTCCTTCCACCTAGGGAAGAGGGTCTGAGAGGAAGGGAGGGAGGGAGGGGGTTCTCCAGGTGCAGCTCCCCCGTTGCCCGCCCCCAGCTGGGGTCAGATGGCCCTGGGTCAGCCCTCAGCAGGCCGCCTCTGAGCTCAGCCATCTTGAACAAGCCACTGAGGCTCCGTGAACTTCAGTTCCCCCTGTGAGACGGGTCACGGGCAGCGCCAGCTAGAAGCACAGAGCCCGGGCTGCAGGGTGGCGGCCCCGGCGTCTTCAGGGTCATCGACCCCCAGCTCTCAGCCAGGTCGAATCTTGAGTCCTTTGTCGGGAAACCAGGGCTGGATGTGACCCGAGAGGATGTCATGCTGTCTCAGCGCATCCACACAGCCTTCCTGCCCCACGGACGCTGACCGTGTGCACTTCCAGATGATAACGCTGACGCTGCCAAGTGCCCCTGCCAGTCGGGGTGGCACGTGCCAGACCCCAAGCCCCGCCCTCCGGCCCGGAATCCCTTCTGGTGACAGACCTGGGTTTCACGCACCGTCCCCTCACGCAGACGTGCACGTTCATCTTGTTGGTGACACTTGATCTGAGTGTGTGACCTGTGCGTGCTGAAGTCACCGCCTGTAAGCCCACCGAGTGCCCCGGTCGCCAGGCGCCTGGAACCGCCTGGCCTTCCCTCCGCATTTCCCTCCGCATTTCCCTCGGCACCGATGCGCACGGCCTCCCTCCGCCTTGTGCTCCCTCAGAGCCTGAGAAACCACTGCCTTTTGAGCAGGGTGCCGTGGCCACACGGGTCGCTCTGTGGCCGGCTGTGGCTGGGCCCCGTCAGGACTGCTCCTGCTCTACGCCGGTGGCTGTCATTCCACGTCCAGTGACAAAACTTCTCCTGGTCCCGCCTTTCAGAGAAACCCCGAGTGAGGGCACGGCGGCTGTTCAGGGGAGGCCTTCTCCTTCTCAGGCCTGTTCCCCAACAGGCCCCTGTCCACCCATAGGCAGAGGCCCCGGGGCCGTGGCCACGGCCACCTGGAGCATCACACTGCTGCCTTTGTCCCCCTAGCCCCACGTATTCCAGGCCCACCTCTCCCCTCACCCTCTGCCCACCTTCCCACCTGCCCACCGATGACTCCGCCCAGGGTCAGGTGTCCTTCAGCCACAAGACGCCCTGTGGCCTGAGGTCTTTCTGGGCGAGTTGAGCCGCCCCGTGTGTCATCAAGCTGGGCAAGTGGCTGCACCTCTGCTCGGCAGCTCCTCGTTTCCTGGGTGAGGCCGGGGGTGCAGCCACGGGTGCCACCTCTGGAAGGTGCGGGGCCTGCGGCTTTGAGGGACGTTGATCCCGGCCCGGGCCCTGCTCCGACCTCCCTTCTGCTGTGGGCTCCGTCCCCCTCCGGGCCCCGTGGTCTCCACAGCGTCTCCGAGGCCCAGGCCACACTCCATCCCGCCCACGGGCTCCGTGTCACAGCCGAGGCACCCTCACGTCTGCTTTCGTGGGGAGAATTTGTCGTGATGTAGCTTCTGAAGCAGTTCAGCCTTCTGCCCTGCAGCCTCCTCGGTGGCCGGGTGCTGTGTCTGTCACCTGTCGCCCTCCGGCGACTCACTCAGTCTCGCGGGCGCCGCCCTGATGCCGGGCCTGGTCCTGCCCGCGCACCTGCCGGGGCTCTGGAGGTGCCTCAAGGCCAGAGGGCTGGTTCTGCCGAGACCTGGACCTGCTGCGTGCTGGCCGTGGGCGGGCTCGGGGGCCAGGATGTCCCTGCAGGTCACGTGAGGTCGGGCTCGTGCAGGGGTGTCCCCAGGGGGAGCGGCAAGGGGCTGCAGAGAAGGGTGCAGGGACGATGGCAGCACGTCAGGTGTGGGCACGGGGCCCAGAGCGTGTGGAGCTGCAGCTCCCACCTGCCTCGCTCCAGGGCACAGCGCGGCCCCAGGCAGAGGCCAGGCCCCAGCGTGGACTTCCTGCCCGTTGGGACCAGCGAGCCGACACGTAGCCAGACCCTGTCTGCTACTTGCGTGTCACGGGATTTCTGCTTGACAACACTTTTTCAGTTGCATCTGTGTTCTTGGCTGAGTGTTCAGGCGTTCAGCTGAACAGCGAGGTGGTGAGGGGAAGCGCCCCGGGTAAGACCTTGGAAGCTCTGGATTCACGGGTCTAGAGGACGACTGCTAGTGGCTGGGAGCTGCTGGCCAGCGGCGGAAAGCACAGACGCTGCTGGTGGCTCCCAGGCCCCGGGTCAGGCAGGACGGCAGGGAGGAGGAGCAGGGCGGGAGACCCAGCAAAGGCTGGACCTCAGGAGAGACCGGCTGGGCCACCCACGCGGCGTCCTGGGGCACGTCGGCTGTGCCAGCAGGGGCGAAGGGGGCACCAAGTGCGAGGGCAGCGTGGGGAGCGTCTGGAGGGGGGAAGGTGGACCCTGGCCCGGTGAGCCAGGGGGACCTGCCGGCAGTCTGGCGGCCGCAGGGGCAGCAGCACAAGGCCAGGCCTCACTGGCCAGGGAAGCAGGACCACACCAGGGTCAGCCATTGGTGGAGGAGACACCTGGTCCAGGGAGCCTTGCTTAGCCACCTGGAGCAGGGCCACCCCTGCCACCAAGGTGGTGGGGTGGTGCCACGTGTAGGGGGTAAGAGGCTGGCAGGTGCTGTGACGTGACCACACAGGGTTGCAGCCTGCCCAGGAGATGGTCACACAGCTGAGAGGGTGATGGACGTGCCTGGGGCTCCTGCTGGGGGATGCAGGTCCCTGTCCCTAAGAGGAAGGGAAGGAGGAGCAGACCCCAGGCCGCGGTGCCTGTGGCCACCCCTGCTGGGCCCAGGGCCATTCCTTGGGCCCCTCTAGGCCGCTGCTGTCCCCAGCACACTTGGAGTGTTGTTAGGAGTGTGCTGCCCCTCTCCCTCCACTCCAGCCTGGTGGGACATGGCTCCTCTGTCTGACACCAGCCCTGGTCTCCGGCTGTTGCCCACTGGCCGGCACCTAGTGCTTCTCAGAGGGTGAGCCCGCCCACTCTCACCCCACCCGGCACCCCCGGACCTCTCTGCCCCTGGCCAGGGTCCTGCCAGCTCATCACTTTGTGTCTGTCACACCCCAGGCTCCAGGCACCGGAATGGCTCCACTGAAACGTAGTCCTAAGGCAGGTCCAGGCAGGGTTCTGCCTGCCGCAGGTCCGGGGTCAGGGTTGCTGTGCGGGCCTCTGGCCCAAGCCGCAGGCCGGTGCCCCCACACAGGCACAGCGCTGTCCTTCCTCAGTCGCTGCTACCCCAGGCACCCCCAGGTACCCACCACAACCTGTGATGCCACGTGGTCACCCTCCCTGCCGCTCCAGGTGCTTCTGGTTGCCATTTGTCCCCTGGGCCACCCCAGGTGCCGCTGCAGCTTCTCTGCACCGGAGTCGGGGGCAAGGCCTGGCCCCATCCCGAGTCTGAGCCGTGGGGAGGAGGCTGTAGGGACTGAGGCCGAGGCGAGAGCTGGTGGAGGTGGGGAAACAGGTCCAGTGGGAGGGACCGAGCCGGGTGTCCGTGGAGAGGCTGCCCTGCACGGGTGGGAGGTGGAGGGCAAACCTGCTTTCAGGGGACGGGGTAGGCTGAGGGCTCCCCCTGTGCAGTACGGGGTGGGTTCCAGTCAGGAGAGCACAGAGCTGAGCTGGGGACCCAGAGGGGACACGTAGTCCAGCCCAGGCAGAGGCAGGGAGAGGCAGGTGGGGTGAAACCTGGAGAGGTGCCCATCGAGACAGCAGAGTGTGTAAGGGACCCCCAAACGTCAGCAGGAGGCCGCTGAGCTCTGGTCGCTCACCCTGTGTCCCCAGCACAGCCTGCGGGTGGGGTCCGGGGTCTGCACCCCACCGGCCAGACAGGCTGCGCAGACAAACCTGGAGCCGCCCAGATCTGCCCCGGTCTGGCCTCACCCCTGGTCCCTGGCAGCTGCAGACTGGCTCCCTCCCGTCACTCCTGGGCCCTGCACCCGAGTCCCTCCCTCCCGGGGTGTCAGCCGGGGCTCCCTGCACCTGGCCGCCCTTCCCGCGGTCGCCACTGTGGCCGTGCGGCTAACACTCTCTCTCACCGCTCTCTCCTGCCCATCTGCATGTGGCTTAGCTGCGCGGCGGTCCTGGGCGCCGGCTGTGTAAGTGAGCATGCGCATCCCATGCCTCTGTCCACGCGTGCGCCCGCCACGGGCTCTCCGCCCTGCTTGGCTTCACGGGGCTCTGGTGCCACGGAGCCCCCACCCCGGCTTCCTGGCCGCCCTGGGGGTGGGGGCATGAGCGGGGCTTGCTCTGGAGGAGCCCCAGGCCGACCTCCCGCCATGGCCACGCTGGCGGAGACCTGGAGTGGCCTGCCCGTGACGCTGAGCCGCGAGGCACCATCTGTGGACGTGTGTGTGCGTGTGCCTGTGCATGCCTGCCCGTGTGTGCTGCGTCCCCATCATGAGCAGGCCCTTGCCACTCCTGCCACTGCCGCCGCATGTCTGTGGCACGCGTGGGCGCTGTCACCACTGCTGTGTGCTGTGCTGTGCCGTGCAGGGCGTCACGGTGCCACGCTGCCTCAGACCCTCCCGCACGTGCTGTCTGAGGCCACAGGCCTGCTCAGTCCTGCGCTGCCCGGGCATGCTCAGGCGCCCCCGAGGGCAGCCCAGGTTTCCCTGGGTCCCCCGAGAGCGGAGCTGTGTGGGGGCTGCTGAGAGCTCCACCAGGCGCTGGCCCTCCAGGGCCGGGGGCTGGGCAGTGCCCGCAGCCCGTGCCCGGCCGTCAGGGACGGGCAGGCGGCCCTTTGCCGCCAGAGGCTCCGCTGCTTTGGTGGCTGGCCGGCCGTGGAGCCGGTGTGCAGTGGAGGGGCTGCTGGTTTTATTCCTCATTGTTTCGTGCAGTCTAGGGGTCGCCCCCCAACACACACACACCAGCAGGGGGCCAAAGTGGCGGGAGTAACCCTGGGACCTCGGCCTCTTCTTCCTGCGGCCCCGGCCTCCCCAGCATCCTCCCGCCAGCGGCCCCGCTCCCCTGCACCCTCCCCTCCCCGCCTGACGCCCCTCACCTGGCCTTGACCCCTCTCCCTCCGCAGGCTCTTCAGCAGCCTCAGTGAGCTGAGCTCCATCTCAGCGCAGCGCAGCCCTGGGGGCCCGGGCGGCGGGGCCTCCTACCAGGTGCGGCCTGGCGGCCGGTACCCCGTGGCGCGGCGCGCCCCGAGCCCGGTGAAGCCCGCGTCGCTGGAGCGGGTGGAGGGGCTGGGGGCGGGCGTGGGGGGCGCGGGGCGGCCCTTCGGCCTCACGCCTCCCACCATCCTCAAGTCGTCCAGCCTCTCCATCCCGCACGAGCCGAAGGAGGTGCGCTTTGTGGTGCGCAGTGTGAGCGCGCGCAGCCGCTCGCCCTCGCCCTCGCCGCTGCCCTCGCCGACGCCCGGCCCCGGGGCCCCCGGCCCGCGCCGGCCCTTCCAGCAGAAGCCGCTGCAGCTCTGGAGCAAGTTCGACGTGGGCGACTGGCTGGAGAGCATCCACCTGGGCGAGCACCGCGACCGCTTCGAGGACCACGAGATCGAGGGCGCGCACCTGCCGGCCCTCACCAAGGACGACTTCGTGGAGCTGGGCGTCACGCGCGTGGGCCACCGCATGAACATCGAGCGCGCGCTCAGGCAGCTGGAGGGCAGCTGACGCCCCACCCGCGCCCACGGCCTCGCCCTGCGGGCAGGGCCCTCCGCCCCACCCCCGCCCCGGCCGCGGGCTCGGCCTTCCCCCAGCGACGGCGCCGGGCCAGGAATGTTGCATGAATCGTCCTGTTTGCTGTTGCTCGGAGACCTGCCCTGTACATTGCTTCGTGCCCTCCCCGGCCGGCCGCGGGCGAGCCCCCCCCAGCGCGGTCAGGAAGGGGCAGGCCTGGGGGCGGGCCCGGAGGGTGGGGGCGGGTCCTGCGGCCTGACCACCCCTGCGCAGCGCCCGGGGGCTGCCGTCCAGAGTGGGGACCTAGTCCAGCATGCGAGGTCAGGACACGCCTTGGTGACTGGGGGGAGGGGGGAGACACTGGGGTTCTCGGTTGGGGGACAAGGAGCCCCCTTGTTTTGCATATTTTAATCCACTCTATATTTGGAACGAGAAAAGGAACAAATATCTCTGTCCTTGATAGCTTCCTTTCCCCTCCCCCAGGCCCCCACTGGTTCCTCTGTGGCTGCCGGTCTTCCATCTCTGCCCCCCACTGCCACCCCACGTGGGGCGGGGACGCTCCAGCTGGTCTGGGGTTGGCCAGGGCCCTAGTAGCCGCCCTGGGGCCCTGCCTCAGCCTTCTCCCTCGCTGGGCGATAGCGCGCCCCACGACCCTCCAGGTGCTGCGTGGAGGGGCGGCGGGCAGCCAGGCCTGCGGGGCACTAGCCAGGCCCGGTGGCCTGGGAGGCCATTGCCCTGGGGGTGGGGCAGGGCCCTGGCACCTGCCCCCCGCCATCCCCCTCACAGGGTCCCTCCGGAGGAGGGGTGCGGCCTCCTCCCCACACTGCTGGGCAACCGAGGAGCCTCTGCCTCAGACCCCAAAGTCTCCGGTCCCCACCCCGTGTGTGTGACACGTGTGCGCGTGTGTGGACGCCTGGGTGTGGCGAGTGCCGCGGAGCCCTGTGTGTGCCTGTGTGCAGAGCGGGCCAGGGCCCCTCTGGACTAGCGTGAGGGCTGCGGGACGTGCGGTGCGAGCGTGCGTGCGTGCGTGCGAGAGCTCCCGTCTCCTCTTCCAAAGAAAGTCAGAGGCCCTCCTGCCCCTTGGGACCTGCTGTTTGTCCCGCCCGCCCTTCGGCGCAGGCTGCCCTGGAGAAGCCCTGCTGCCCGGGGAGGCCCCCAAGGGCCCCTGGAGGCAGCGCCCACCCCATCAGGCTTCTGGGGGGTCCGAGGGAGGCCCCGAAGGGTTAGGCCAACCGATGCAAGCCCTGGGGAGAAGCAGAGACCCCAGAGGGCGCCCCAGCCCCCCGTACTGTGACTCCTCACACTCAGCAATGACCTGTGGGGTGGGGGCCCTGGGACGTTTTTAAACCTCGGGTTTGGAGTCTGGATTAAGCTCCATCCACGTCACTCACAAGTTTCTGTTTATATTTCTAGCTTTTTTTAATAAAAATTTAAAAAACCCAGAAAACAAAAGTTTTCACAGCCCAGGGCTCCGGCACGCCGGGCTGTGCCCGCCCGCCCGCCCGCCCTGCCCACCGGCCCCATTCCCTGGGCAGAGTCCCACCCCGCATCCCGTCACTAACAGACCAGGCACACGCAGCAGCAGTCACTGTACCGGACTGCCACATACACACACGGTCTCACACTCACCTGTGGGTTTTTGGTTCCGTTCAATTTGGGTTTTTAACTTTCCAGGGTCAGTTCTGCTTCACCCTCCTTTTGTATGGAGCTCCATCCAGGGGATTCCCCTGCTCCGGTCCTGAGGCCTCCTGACCCTGACGTTGTGATACATCCCACAGAGATCTATGTTTCTTATATTATTATTATTGATAATAATTATTATAATATTATGTAATAAATTTATAAGAAAGGAAACGGTGTCTCCGCCGCCTGCTTGGGGAGATCCTGGGGATGCGGACCCTGCTGTCCCTTGGCTCACGCCGTCACCTGGCGGGGCCGCAGGAGGGGCCGCAGGAGGGGCCATGAGTGGATGCAGAGCCTGGCTGCTCTGGGGTCGGGGCAGCGTGACCCCGACACAAGGAGACGTCACCTGGGCTCGGACTGTCAGCGCTCCGTGAGGCCAGTGGGTAATGACTCCAGGGCCCAGACAGAGTGGGTGGCCGGGAGGAGCCGTGTGGAGAGGGGAGCAGTGGGCTCCGGGGGTTCCCCCAGAGGCTTTGGGGAGCCGGCTTGGGGGTGGAAAGGAAGGCCCTTGAGAGCTGGACACAGGGCAGCGGGACCTTGAGAGGGTAACCGTCAGTCACGTTTTTGTTTCGTCTTCAGATTAGACACTGTAGTCATCATACGGAAGGGACCAGGAAGAAAGCCAGGAGTGGGGCCCTGGGAGGGCCTGAGTGTGGGGTTGGGGAGACCCTGGCTAGTGCGGAGGCTCTGGGCACTGGTCTCTGGCTGCACCTGGACCCCTGTCCCCTGGGCCAGGCTGCAGCAGTGGAGGAAAGTGAGGGCCAGACCCACGGGGACAGCACAGCCCTTGGCTCCCCAGGGCCCTCAGGTCTGAAGCGCCCCGACTCCCACCTCAGAAGACCATGGGAACCCCCTAGGTTTGCACCAGGGACACGGTAGAGAGGAGGTGCCAGACGTGGGTGTCACTGTGCAGAATCAAACAGCTGTTTTCTTGAATCCAGGCTCCGGGCCATCTCAGTCTCTTCCTGCATCGCTGTCACCTTCTGAAACCTGGGTTCAGCGTTTCATCCCTAACTTTATATTCAATCTTTTGACCATATGTGTAAACACTTGCAAAGCTGTGATTTGCAGAAATTTGTATATATTAACATTTAAAATAAATGGTAAAGCCCTGGCTGGTGTGGCTCAGTAGATAGGCTCCGGCCTGTGAGCCCAAAGGTCGCTGGTTCGATTCCCAGTCAGGGCACATCACCAGGTTGGAAGCCAGGTCTCCAGCCAGGTCCGCAGCTGGAGGCAGGTGAAAGGCAACCATACATGGATGTCTCTCTCCCTCTCTGCCGCTCTCCTTTCCTCTCTCTCTCTGAAAATAATAAATAAAATCTTAAAAATAAAATTAAAAAATAAAACAAGGGAGGCCTGGTAACACTCAGTAGGTAAGCTGTGTCCCGCTCACACTCAGGGCGGTGAAACCGGATGTCTCGACTCCCAGGTAGAGGAAGGAAACTACTTGATGAAGGGAGGGAGGGAGGGAGGGAGGAAGCGAAGACCCTGGGCTCTTGTGCGGCGGGGGGGAGGCCTCCTGAATGTCTCATGGGAGGCAACCTTCCCTACAAGAGGCAGGTCTGGGAAGGAAGAGGCCCCGCTGGTCAGGTAAGAGGCCGAGAGTCCTGAAGCTGATGGGGGTCCAGGCTCCTTGAAGTCAGGTAGAAGGGAGGACTCCCCTGACCCACGAGTAGCAGAGATGAAAACCCTCGCCGACACTAACAGTCGATACTATTGAGACCTGCCTGTGTGCACCCAGGAAAACAAGTCTTGCAGGGAAGCCAGGGAGACAGTGCTGGTCCACCCTCAAGTGTTGCCGGTGAGTCAGCCCCCACGCGTCTTGAGGGGTGGAGCCCTCGCCACCCTCTGTGGAATGAAAACGAGACACCCAGCCCGGGAATGGGAGAGATGAGGCCTGGCTCGCGCAGAGAAAGGGATGTTGCAGGTTTTCGGCAGGTGAGCTCTGGGCGCCGCTCTGGAGGAAATGGGGGGTCCGACAGCCAGAGGGGTGAGGGAAGGCCTTGAGGTGCTCCAGCAGGGGAGGTGAGGCCCCGGTCCCGTCAGAGAAGAGATGACCGTCCGGGAGGAGCTCCCCTGACTCCGGGGGAGACACAGCGCGGTGGTGAAACTCTGAAAGGGTGCGGAAGAGCCCCTTGCTGCCCACCGGGGCCATGAGGTGGCGGGTCGCTCAGCTGGGGGAGAGGAGACCCCCCGACAGCCGGGAAGGGCAGAAAGAGCCTCCCGACAGCCGTGGAGTTGACGCGGGGACTTCAGACGCACACGTGGAGGAGAGGAGGCCTCAGGGGGAGGAGACGAAAGCTGGTGACCCGCAGCTGGAAAGACGCAGCCGTGTCACATGCGGGTGGGAGACCTGCTGGTGGTCGCGGTGGGGCCAGGCCTCTGACAGGCCATTACGGGAAATGAGCTCTCACTTGGGTGAGATGTAACCTCATACGTGGCCTCGTGGCTCCCAGGGAGGGATGCGGCCAAGGGACCCTCAGCGGATGGACGGAAGGCCTTTGGGCCCGAAATGGAAGGAGACAGATGTCCTTGTGGTCAGGGACAGAAAGTAGTAGCTATGTGGCACTCGGGCGCTGGGGTGACGAGCAGAAGAAATGACACTTCATGACACTCAGGGGGTTGTGATGAGAATTTCAGACGGTTGCAGGAGCCACCTTGTCGCCTCTAGTTCTCAGGACACCCTGACACGCTCAGGTAGAAGGCGCGGCCCTGTGACACCCAGGAGGGGGCGGAGGAGGGCGGCTTTGTGTCCCTCAGCTAGGGAAAGTCGAGTAGCTCCTTGAAGGGCAGTGAGAGCACCTGCCTGGGACAGGGCACAGCCGTGCCCCGCGGGACCTGGGCCCCCGCCACAAGCTGAGCCCTCACCTGCGGCCACGACTCAGGGCGGGGCCTGCAGGTCCTTCACGGCGGGCAGACCCTGAGCCCACAAAGCTGCACCCTCAGGGGATGTGGTACCTGGACAGAGGCATGTGGGCCCGGAGGAAGGGGCTGCCCAGGAAGCCCCACCCGTCCAGAGGGGAAGTGGGACCCAGAAGAGGCCAGAGGCCCCGCAGAGCGGCCTGTGGGGGGTGGGGGCAGGCGGCCCTGCTGATTGGCCGGCCTCCCGGAGCTTTGTGAGGTCAGCGGCTTCCGGCCTAGGGCAGGACGATGGTGGAGATGCTGCCAACTGTCACTCTGCTGGTCTTGGCAGTGTCTGTAGTCGCCAGAGATAACAGCTCGTGTGAGTAAGTGTCTGGGGCCCAGCCAGGGGCGGGGTGCCTCCCGAGGGGCAGACCCAGGCCGCCTCCGTCCGTGCTCGGGCCCCAGACGTCCCGTGGGCCTCCCCGCTCCTGGGACCCACAGCCCCAAGTCACACCCTCCCAGCTCCCAACATCCTCGATCCGAAGACCCCCCGCCCCAGACGCCCACGTGTCCCCTGAAACAGACCCCCAGACCCCACAGCCTCCGGGGTACCCCACGACGCCTCTTCCCCGTGGCACAGTTCCCAGAATTTCCCCCTCTGCGGCCCCACTGCCTCTCCAGACTGCAGCCCCTGTACCTGCCCGGTGCAGGTCAACCCTACACCCCGACTGGTTCTGGATCCCCCAGGCCGTGACACCCTGCACCCAACAGTAGCCTCCCCCAGCCCAGGGTCCCCACACTTTTCGTGCCCTCTCCATCTTGCCAGTTGTCTGTGGCCCCTCTTTTCCCACCTACAACTTGGCGCACAGGACCCCGGACGTCACTTCCCTCCGCGTCCTGGAGGCTGTGGGCAGCCCCACAGCACGGCGCAGGCTCCCGGCTGCGCCCAGGTCCCCCCACCGCCTGCCCCCGCTGAGGCCCCAGGACGGGCTGCTCCCGGCTGATGGGTGCCTGCTCTCCCCCAGTGGCCCCTGCGGGTTCCAGTACAGGCAGGGGAGCTCGCGCATCGTTGGGGGCCAGGCTTCCACGCGCGGGGCCTGGCCCTGGATGGTCAGCCTGCAGGTCTTCACCTACCACGACAGCCGCAGGTACCACGCCTGCGGAGGCGTGTTGCTGAGCGATCAGTGGCTGCTCACCGCTGCTCACTGCTTCCGGCTCAAAAAGTACGTGTGGGCCCGGGTATGGGGGTCCGGTCAGGGACGCTCTCCAGGGGTCTCTGCGGTGTCCCTGGGGCTCTGGGACCAACGGGACGAGAGTGTGAGCGTGGGGACCCTGACCCTGGGGGCGCAGGGAGGACGAGCCGCTTCCCTCTGGGCCCGCAGGAAAGCCTACGACTGGAGACTGGTCCTGGGAGCCAGGGAAATCGAGTACGGCAGCAATCAGCCCGTGAAGCCGCCTCTCCAGGAGAGGTTCATTGAGAAGATCATCCTTCACGAGAGGTACTCGCCCATCTCGGAGGCCAACGACATTGCTCTCCTGAAGATCACCCCTCCCGTTGTCTGCAGTGACCTCATCAGACCTGGCTGCTTGCCCCACTTCCTGGCAGGGCCACCACGAGTGTCCCAGGCCTGCTGGGTGGCCGGCTGGGGATTATTAAAGGAGAACGGTGAGTACCGCAGGGGCACTGGGGCTCGTTCGGTGGTGGCCTTGAGGTGACGGGGGAAAGGTCCGTGCCCGGCCCAGCGGAGCCACTGTCCCCTCATGGTGCCTGGGCAGCTGCCATCACCGCCCGTGTCCACCAGAGAAGCTGAAGGTGGGAGCCCAGGGCCCGGCGTGGCAGCCCCAGGGGTGACCTGGCGATTGGAGAGTGGGGTCAAGGCCAGGAGTCCAGGTGCCACGTCTGGAGTTGGGGAGAAAAGCTCCACAGAGGGTTTTGCAGCCGTTGGCAGGTCCTTTCCTTCTCTGGGCCTCACCTTCCCCACCTGCGAGTGGGGGGCCGGAGCCCAGCCCCTGCCCCCGCCCTTGGCTGGCGCAACACCCGAACCCACCGCTGTGTCCTCACCCTGCTGGCTTCCTCACCCCTGCGTCCTCACCCAGCGTCCTCACCCAGCGTCCTCACCCTGCTGGCTTCCTCACCCCTGCGTCCTCACCCAGCGTCCTCACCCAGCATCCTCACCCTGCTGGCTTCCTCTGGTCGCAGGGACCTCGGGGCTGGACAAGGGGTGGCCTCCGGGTGCACAGTGTGACTTGTCAGGCCGCCCCATCAGCGATGGGAAGAAGTGATTGAGATGAACTCAATTCTCCATCTCTTCTGTTGCTGGATAATAGAAAAACGAGGCTTCTGAAATCAACACAGTTCAGTCGCATGAGGTTTAAAAGTCAGCGAAACCAGCCGTTTCAGGGTCCCTAAGTCTCCCCCGTGACGGGCCACCCCCCCGCATCGCTGCTGCTGCTGCTGCAGGCTCCCTGCTACACCCCAAACCTCACGTGAAACCTCTTCTGTGCTAGAATCCCCCTCAATTCAATGGGATTTCTGTCATTTTTTGACACCCCCCTCCGTTCCTGCCTGCTCCTTGCGCTCCCCTCCTTTCCCTCTGGGGCTGGGCGCCCGCAGGCTTCTTAGCATCAAACAGGCGTCGGATTGAGAAAACTCTCCTGCTGGAGGACCCCCGGCTCTTCGCGAGACCCCGGGCTTTCGCGGCTGCAGGCAGGCTCGGTCCCCGCGGTGGCTACCAGGCCAAGCTTGTGGCTGGCACCTCCTGGGCACCACACCTCTAGGGCAGGCCGGACACGTTGTCACTGCTGCCCCCGCAGGGCAGGTAGGGGCTGAAGGCCCCGGAAGCCACCCGACCCTCCTGCTGTGCACCTGGCCCTGCCCAGGGCTCCCCGGGCTCCTGTCCCGCTGTGTCGCCCCCGGAGGGTCTTCCAGGCCGGCCCCTCCGCCAGGCACAACCTGGCTGCTCCCGTCTGTGCTGTGCTGTGGATGGTGGGCAAACCCAGCTGCGGGGACGTGGGGCCAGAGCAGCAGCTGCCGTCCGGACCCTGCGGGACCAGAGGACCCATGTGGCCCATGTGCCCCAGAGGGCACAGCTCCACGGGCTGCTGGGCTGCACATGGGCGGGCTTTTGTGACATGCTTGGGACAGATCGGGGCCCAGGGGCGGACGAGTCCTGGTGGGAGAGCAGGGAGGGCGCCTCACGGCCAGAGCAGGCCGCCCGGTCGGGACTCAAGCCCCACCCCAGGCCTGAGTGACCGTGGAGACTGGGGGCAGGGCCGTCATGGGTTGCTGTGAGGACTGAGATGACACCCGTCTGTCTCCTCGTGCTCAGCACTGATCACGCTGATCTTACCAGCACCCACCGCACCCACCGCACCCACCACACCCACCGCGAGGCCCCCCATCCCTCACCCAGGTTCTTCCTCCATCCTCCCCCACCTCCCGGCTTCCGTGCAGAGTGCAGGCCACGGCCTCGGACTCTCCTGGGTCTTAGGTTTGGACAGACCGTGGCCACCACAGGCAGGAGGCGGGGCTTCCCACCTCTGCGCACGGCTTCCCGGCCACTCACCCCGCCGTCTGTTGCAGCCCGCAAGATGTCGCCCGTGCTGCAGGAGGCCCTGGTGGACATCCTTGACCTCAGCCTGTGCAACTCGACCCTGTGGTACAGAGGCCGCGTGCGCTCCACCAACGTGTGCGCGGGGTTCCCCGAGGGCCACATCGATACCTGCCAGGTAATGGTCCCTGGGGTGCAGGCCCCCGTGGACACCTCTCGGTTGGGTCCCCCAGCCCCACATGTTCCAGGGTTCTGCTCCAGTGACCCTTTTCCTGGTCCCATATCTACGGTCACAGTAAACATGGGAGGTGCCACCCACCAGCTGCCCCTACAAAGGACCAGTCTCCATATGTAGCCTCTCTCACCCCAACACAGAGATCATATCAGCCACACAGCACCCTAAACCTCCAAATCCATGTGACACACATGCTCCTATGTGCTTATGAAGCCACACGCCTGGACACGTGGGCTCCTTATCCTCCCTCCTCACCGCAAACAAACCCATGACCATCAACACCCTTCCCATCCGGCCGGCCCTTCACCCCAACCACCCACGGCCCTGGGAGCAGGGAGGCTGGCGCAGCAGAGACTGAGTGCTGTGTCCTCCTGGCAGGGGGACAGCGGCGGGCCTCTCATGTGCAGAAGAAGCGCAGAAGACCCCTACGTGGTTGTTGGAATCACCAGCTGGGGGGTGGGCTGTGCCCGAGCCAAGCGTCCCGGGGTCTACACGGCCACCTGGCCCTACCTGCACTGGATCGCTTCCAAGATCGGGTCCCAGGCCTTGCAGATGATTCAGCCGGGCACCCCTTCCCCTCCCACGGTGGGCACAGGGCCCTCTGTGCGCCCGTCCTCCCGCCCCCCTTGGTACCTGCAGTACCCTTCTCAAGCACCTGCCCTTCGGCCACCTGCACCCAGGCCCCCGCCCCCACCCTCGCCCCTGCCGCCACCTTCGCCTCCACCCCCCACCAAACCCCCCGAAGCCCTTTCTTTCGCCAAACGGCTGCAGCAGCTCATAGAGACCCTGAAGGGGAAAACGTTCTTAAGCGGGAGAAGCAATGAAGACATGGAGGACGAAGACCTCCAAGAGCTGACCCCGCTGTCCACGGACTTGGCAAACCTTTCTCTCCTGAAAGGCAAACAAAAAGGGGAAGTAAACAAATAAACAAATATTTCTGTAAGAGATGCTTTCCGGACCTCTCATCTGCCCTCCCCAGCTGGACCCAAACCCACGGCGAGTCCGCCTCCCTCCTCCACCCGCCAGCAGACAGGAAGTCTGAATGGTGTGCAATGCGACCTGTCAACTGTGGTTTTCAAATCTTGAGTTCTATTATTCATTTAAGTAAATTTTATCTATTTTTAGAGGGGAAGGGAGAGAGGCAGAGAGGGAGACAGACATCCATGTATAGTTGCCTTTCACTTGCCTCCAGCTGGGGACCTGGCTGGAGACCTGGTTCTGTGCCTGGCTGGGAATCGAACCAGCGACCATCAGGTTTGCAGCCCAGCACCTTATCCACTGTGCCACCAGCCAGGGCCTTAAATCTTGATTTTCTAAATGCACAAGTTGACCTGGGCCTGTGCGCCAGGACCGATCTTCCTTTCACACTTAGTCTCCGCCCCTAAAATCGTTGGGGGTGGCTCTGAGGCAGCTCCTGTGAGGGGCTCTGGCTGGGAGGAGGGGCTGTGGGTCCCCTCCACGGGGCAGAAGGGCCAGGGCATCAGTGCTGCTCCAGCTGGGGAGGGAACGTGGGCGAGGAGGCAGCAGGAGTCTTCATGGTTGGGGCTCGCCATATGTCTAGGCGGTAGCCCTTGGGAGCCCCGTGACGTCAGCCAGACGCAGCCCATGCAGAGCCGAGCTGACACCTGCACACGCTCCGACGCGGGGGTGCGGAGGGGACGCTGCCGGAGGACCATGTGCCTGCCTGCAAGGGACACTCTGGTGCCCCCTGTTTGCCCCCTGATGACCCCTGAAATGCCTAGGCCACACAGGACGGCTCGCACACTTGTCTGAGGGGCCCATAGCCTTGCGTTGTGTCGTGGAATTTGGTTAAATGAGAAGAAGTTCTGCTTTGGCCAGGAGCGCGTGTGGCTAGGGCTGGCACGAGTCTCAGGTCCCCTGGCTTTGGGGGACTCCTCCAAGCTCAGTTCTTCACGTCCCTAGCAGAGGGCTGCGGTCCCCCCGAGACTTAGCGGGGTTAACTCTTGTGGGGTACACGCCACCTTGCATTTTTCTAAGAACCCCAAAAGGGACGGCTGCCTGCACCTGGGACCCAGGGCTCCCCTGCTGAGTCCTGTCGCCTGTCCCCTGGCTCCTGGGCCGGTGCCACACCAGCTGGGGGCTGTCGTGGAAGTGCTGAGGTCTCTGCGATGTTTGCCAGGGACCAGCCCCCAGGGTTTGCTCTTCCCACTTTGGGTGGGTCCCCTGTGTCGTGCCAGGGGACAACTTTTGGGGGTCCACACCTCCATGCAGGGGACTGTTTACACCGAGAATACAAATGGGGTTTCCACATGGAGCCCTGAGCCCAGCCACAATTCCTCTGCCAGCCGGGAAAACCTGGTTCCTTGCCAACCATCACCATGTTCACGGGGGGGACCTCAAGAAACCTACAGGGGGCTACAGGGGGACTGCGGTTCCCCCAAACTTGCTGAATGTTCAGAAGTGGAGGCGCTGTGATGTCTCCTCTGGGTTGTTCAGGGAATTGGTGTCCCTAGATATGGCAGCATGGAGCTTGTGTGTGGTCTGCAGAAGCCACAGTAATTCTCTACATAACACAAGTTATTCAACCAGCGGAGGCAGGGGGAGGTATTGCAGGGATGTCATGGGACCTGGTGGCCCTGCCTGTTCACAGCAGGGCTGAGCCTTCGTCCAGCCTCAGTGCCAGGGAACCCAGGTGCATCAGGTCCCTCCCACAGAGCCCACCTTGGACACAGAGGCCGTGTCAACCCCGAGCTCAGGGGTCCAGGACAGGAGCATGGGGCAGCCTCAAGTGTCACCGGGAGAGGACCCAGGCATGTGACAGCTCCAGCACGTAGGGCTCCTTTCCTCCCTGGGTGGGTAGGAGCCGGTGCCCCTCCCGCTCCTGGAAATGGGCTCCAGGCTCCCTAGGGTCGCTCCACGGGGAAGGTGGTATCCTCGGGCTGGGCTGGAAATGTCAAATTTCACCTTCCGTGGCTGGAACTCAGCCCGTAAGTGGGTCCAGGGGTGGGCGGCTCACGCACAGGCCTGAGTCCAGGTGGACGGCCGTGAGGGGCTGCAGCTGCGTCTCCGGCGTGTGCGGGTTCCGGAGGCTGCAGAGCCGCTGGGCGTTGTCAGGGGTGTCTGTGACCTGCACTTTTAGGAACAGGGGTGCGGGCCCCGTTCTCCCTCCGTCCTGGCTGCCACCGCCTGTTAGGTGAACACCGTCTCTCCCACGTGGGTGCCTCACATGCGGGATGTGGGTCAGGCACCGCTCAGCGCAGGTCCTGCCGCAGCCGTGCCGGTTTGAGAAGCCGTGAGCCCGGAAGGATCCGGGAGACAGAAGCGCAGTTCCGGTGCTGTCAGCAGTTCCTAGGGATGGAAAGTGTCCCCCTGTGCCCAGCACAGACGGCTTCCAGGACAGCCTGTAACACAGGCCTCAGGCCGCCCCCTCATGTATCAGGGTGCTGGGCTGGGAGGTGAGCAGACTCTCCCAGCAGCTCCCTGTCTGTGCAGTCATCCCAACTCACGACACCACAGGACACCTGGGCACCCCGTTTGGAAGCAGGTGCCACGCCCGGGGCTCTGTTCTTCTTAGGCTGCCCAACCCTTGGACGTACGTCTCTCATCCCCAGGTACAGCTAAGATGCCCAGGCAGGGAGGGCGGCTCCCATCCCCGACAGAGCCAGGGGCTGAGATGTGACCCAAGGGTGGGGCCCCGGCTGCCTCCTCGCTCACGTCGGGGTCCGGAGGTCTGGGGAGGCCCACTGGGCAGTGACCTTGGGCCTCAGTCTGAATGGCTGGCACTTCACCCACCTGCCCCTGGGCTCTGAGCCTCACCTCCCTCCATGGGACGCGGAACTCCCTGGGTGGGGCCGTGTGGGGCTCTTTATTTCTGCTCATTTCTGTGGAGTTTTGGAAGGAGCCCGGTACAGGCAGGACACGACCGTAGACGAAGCAAAAGAAGCTGTTTAGTTTTCTTTACGGAACCACGGTTTAATAAACACATGGATGTGCCTCTAGCAGGCGCTGTACGTGGCCACCGCCCCTGAGCACGGGAAGCTCTCGTCCTGAACCCCCTTCCCCCACCTCAGCTGGGCTTGGGCCTCGTCACCACACCCACGACCTGGTAACCTGCATTTCCACGCTCGATGGTGATGTCCCTTCTCAGGCTTACTGGCCTTTCTTTCAGACATGTCTTCAGTCCTGAAATGTTCCTCCAACGCTTCAAAATTGGGTTGTCCTGCACATGTGGGGACAACTTGTATGTGTTAGTTGGTCCACTCACCTGTCACTGGGGGTCTGTACCCGTGAGCCACGTCGCCCCCCTCCCTTCCCTGCCCCGGCAACCACCAGTCTGAGTTCTCAGCTTCCACACGTGAGATCCAGCACATGCGTCTCCCTGTGGCTCCTGTCACTTGGCCCTCAAGGCCCCTGCATGCTGCTGCAATGTCAGGGTTCCCTCCTCCTCACTCACGGTCACACCGTGTCTGTCACACACGCAGGCAGCTCCCGTTCTCGTCATGCAGCTTCCGTCTGCAGACCCTCGTGGCAAATCTGAGTCTTGGCCACCGTGGACCATGGTGCAACGAAGATGGGGTGCAGATGTGTTTCTGAGGGAGCGACCCACCTCCCTGTTGTAAGGATCCCTGTCTGACACCTGGATACCCTGGGAGAACCTGTCATCCTTTTTTTTTAAAGATTTTATTTATTATTTTTAGAAGGAGGGGAAGGGAGAGAGGCAGAGGGGGAGAGAGACATCCATGTATGGTTGCCTTTCCCCTGCCTCCAGCTACAGACCTGGCTGGGGACCTGGCTGGAGACCTGGCTTGCAACCTGGTTATGTGTCCTGCCTGGGAATCAAACCAGCGACCTTTGGGTCCACAGGCCGGCGCCTTATCCACGATGACAGAGCCAGAACCTGTCATCTTGAAGAGAAAGCAGAACATGGTATCTTTTTCCTTTGAAAATACCTAACTTAGAGTTTCATCTTATGGAATCTCTGAACAGTACCCTGGGAGGCCTGCACGCCAGCAGGATAGAGGGTCATTTTAGGGTTCGTCATCCTCTTTCAGAAGAGCAACCGGACTCACTATTTTATCTTGGGAAGCATTGCTCCTGCTTCAGGCTTGGCTTTCGCTGCCTTTCCCTCCACGATCACTTGAGCCAACCCGTCAGCTTCTCCCCACGTGTGGTCAGTGCCAGAGCTTTTCCTTCTGTTTACAGTATGTTCACCTCTCATTAGCCAAAGCAGCGTCTGTCTTTGGGCATCTCTTCAGCTTGCTGTCCTATTTTTATGCCACCACCCAATTTCCAAATTTGGAAATGACCCTATTCAGAAATTTTTAGCTCCTTCACAACATGTCCTCTCATTAACTCGGTGTAAGCCATTGTCTGCACTTGTCACTCCAGGACAACCACCCCGTGGCGGGACCTCCAGAGGCCACTCGTCCTCATGCCGTGCAGCAGTCTGCATGGCTGACCACCTCCTCCTTGGGGCCCTCCCCTTCCCGGGTGCCCTGTCCACTCTCCGTGTCAGCCCCCTACCCAGGCTGCTCCTGTGGCTCTAGGCACCTCCCTGTCCAACACCAACACACACACAGGCGGCAGAATGGTTTTTTTTTTTTTTTTAAAGATTTTATTTATTATCTTTCATAGAGAGGGGAGGGGAGAGAGGCAGAGAGGGAGAGAGACATCCACGTATGGCTGCCTTTCACCTGCCTCCAGCTTCGGACCTGGCTGGAGACCTGGTTTGCAACCTGGTGATGTGCCCTGGCTGGGAATCAAACCAGCGACCATTGGGTTCGCAGGCTGGCGTGTTATCCACTGTGCCACCAGCCAGGGCTGGTATGTAGTATTTTTATCATCACTCATCTCAAATTATTTTGCAACTCTAATATTGATTTATTTTGGGGAATGTTTAGAAGTGTATTTCATAACTTCTACGTATAAGGAACGTGTAGTTACCTTTTGTTACCAGTTAACTGCAATGAGAGTAGTTACTTTAATACCTACTTGATACAGCTTCAAGCTGGTCAAGGTTATTGAAACACGTTTTACAGTTTAGTCCGTTTTTTAAGATGTTCCAAGTGTGGGTCTCTGCCGCCCTCTGGAGTCCATCTGGGGAATAGCACTCAGTGGAGCTCAGCCGATTGTGGTCTGTTGTCAAGGTTGAAGCTAATTTGCTTTTTACCTTGTTTGTTATATCCTTAATAAGTTTTGTGTTGGTTTATTTGTTGTTAAAGAGGTATGTTCCATCCCTGAGTGAGTGTGTTAGGTTTACCATGATTGTAAACTTAACAATTTTTCCTTTTTTCTCTGCCCTTTATAATACGGGTTTATATCAGTGCACACAAAATTGAAACTTCTTAATAGGAATTTTTTTTTTTTCTAAGAATGCCTTCGTCCTTCATGGTGACTATCAGTTGTTACATAAATTTATTTTAGTTTAGGTTTGCATAATATAGGTATGTTTTCCCATGTTTTCACGTTCAATATCATTTTACCCTTGTATTTTAAGTAGTTCCGAGTCTTTTCTATTAGTTATGAGTGGCTATTAAAATCCATTAAAAATTCATTTCGATGGAGGGTATGAAGTAGAGGTCTGATATCTTTCCCGTTTGGTCATCCAAGCAGCATTGATCACATTATGCCTGTCTTCCCACAGAGTTGGGGAGACATCATTGCTGTTCAAAATGTCTGTATGGTTTTGAGTCTATTACTGGGAGTTTCATTCCGTTTCATTGATTCATCCATTCACAGAGCCCTACCCCCCTGCTGTAATCACCATAGCTTCGTAATAAATACATGTTTACATCAGTGCGGGCTAGTTTCAATTCATTACTTGTGGTTTCTTCCTGATTTTTCCTTTAAATTCTTTATTTTAACAGGCAAGCTTGTTCTGAGAATCTTTGTCATGTTTTAATATAGATTATATGAAACCTATATCAACTTTAGGAAATTCACCTCTATGGATGAAGTTCCTAACTGAGAATATAATGTCATTTTCCACCTGTTCAAGTTTCTTTTATGTGGGAAGCAATTTTAAATTCTGTTCACACAGATTCTTTTTCTTAAATAAGTCCCTTTCACATTTCCTATAATAAGGGCTTCATGAGGATGATGAACTCCTTTAGCTTTACCTGGTCTGGGAAGCACTTTACCTGCCCTTCATTCTGAAGGACAGCTTTGCTGGGTAGTCATCTTGGGTGCAGGTCCTTGCTTTTCATCCGTTTTGAAAACTTCTTGCAGAGTTTCCGCTGAGACAGGCTCTGGCTGGGCAGAGGGCAGGGCGGTGGGTTCGGAGCGCTGGGGTCGCTGAGGGTCCCAAGGGAGGGCGCGCTGTGGGTCGCGGCCACCTTCGTCTCCATGTTTGTTTCCTGGTTAGGAAAGTGAAGAAAAAGGTGTGGGGTAGCCGGTGTCCGGGGAGTGTGGTAAAGAAGTGGAGGACGTTTTCTTGGTCTTAGCGGCGTGAGAATGGGGAGAGTCGTGCCCAAGAGGAGGTGGGGGGCGGTGGTTTGAATGCGGGCCGCGCACAGTAGGGCAGCAGGCTCGTTAACTGAGCGCTTTTGGTGTCATTAGGAAGCAGTGCTTTTTTTTCTTAAGATTTTATGTATTTATTCTTGAGAGAGAGGGGGAAGGGAGGGAGAGAGAGGGAGGGAAACATTAGTGTGTGGTCCCCCAACTGCGCCCCCAACCGGGAATCGAACTGGTCAGTGACAGGATCAGGTGGGAAGGACCTTGCGTGGCAGGGGCCACTGGCCAGTTCTCCCTGAAGATGCAAGTTAACGTCCATGTCACACCGAAAGTAGGCAGGTCCCGTGTGGCTCGAGGAACCAGGCGAGAAGGTGTCCAAGGACCATCGCTTGCGGTCTGGCTCCTAAATCAGGACCTTTCCTGGCACGAGTTCCTGAGTCTGAAAACGGTCAGGGTCGGTGTAGCCGGTGACTCCGCCTGGCGGAGTAACTGGGACCCAGAGCATCGGTGTCTCTGCTTCAGTTTCCCCTCAGTGCCGGGATGAGAGCGCTGCGTTTTCTGGGGTTTGTGGCGTTTTCTGTGTCGCAGGAGAAATCATGGGACACGT
Organism: Noctilio leporinus; assembly: GCA_004026585.1. Classification (NCBI taxonomy): domain Eukaryota; kingdom Metazoa; phylum Chordata; class Mammalia; order Chiroptera; family Noctilionidae; genus Noctilio; species Noctilio leporinus. The sequence continues at coordinate 119,502 of PVIW01003665.1, forward strand.
GGCTGCATGTCAACTGAAATTCTCCCAGATGCGATGGACATGGGCTGGAGGCTCTGGGAGACCCGGAGGCCTTCCTGGAGGGGGGGGCGTGGCCGCTTGGAGGCTCCGGCAGGGGGCACCCGAGCATCCTCAGCGCCCCGCAAGGCTTGGGGCGTCGGGAGGTCGCGGGCGCGCCAGCGGCTCCTATGCGTTGGGGCCCCGCCCGCAGCCAAGCGCAGGCGGGTCAGGGCCGCGGATCCGGGGCCCCTCAGACCCGGGAGGCGGCTCCGGCCGGGAGGACTAGGCGGTGTCTGCCCGGAGCAGCGGCCGCGGGCGGGCGGGGCGCGGTGGCTCTTCCCGCGGTGGGAGGCAGAGTTGGGGTGCCGGCCAGGCGGACGGAACGCAGGTGCGTTTTTGCTCTGCTGGAAACGACAGAGGAACTGAGGACATTTAAAATGACCAGGAAATACGCGTTGCGGCTTCTGACAATATTTGTTGTGTGAACAAAAGTATGTGAACCAGTGGTTGTGTAAATATCAGTGTAACGGAAGTTTCTTACTCCCAGTTTTCATGACAAATTAACGATTAATGTTTTATTGTTTCACTCTCAGAATTGTAAGGGGTCCGGTCTTTGTGGCGGAGTGGGTCCTATGGCATCCTTTTTTATTTTTTAAATATTTTATTTATAATGTTTAGAGAGAGGAGAAGGGAGAGAGGCAGAGAGGGAGAGAGACATCCATGTAGGGTTGCCTTTCACCTGCCTCCAGCTACAGACCTGGCTGGAGACCTGGCTGGCAACCTGGTTATGTGCCCTGGCTGGGGATCGAACTAGCGACCTTGGGGTTCACAGGCCGGCACCTTATCCACGGTGGCACCAGCCAGGGCTTGCAGCATCTTTGACTGAAAGGGTTGCGGGTTTGATTCCCAGTCAGGGCGCAGGCAGGTACCCTTTCTGGGGCGCAAAGGAGGCAACTACATGGATGTCTCTGTCTGTTTTCCTCCTTTCAAAAATACAGGTAAATAAATAAAATATTTTTTAAAAAGAAAGTAAGTTCTAAACAAAGGTGCAGAAAAGTGCAATAGAGAAACGGATTTTGTCTAAGAGGAAAAAATGTTGCGACAGAATAAAAAGGAATGAGGTCTGGGCATGTGTGTTTCCGAGAAAAGGCATCCACGTGTGTTCATTGAAATTGCCCCGCAGCAGAGACTTTGGAGGGAAACAGGAAAAATGGGAATGTGAGAAGGAAAATGGTGGATCTGTGGAGAGTCATGCAGAGAGAGGAATTTTTATATGCGTTTGGGGCAAATAACATGGGAACAGATTTATGTAAGTAAATTAACGTACATTCAAAATGTGAGGTGGGGTAGAAGCAGCTCTAGGTTGTGTTAGATTTTGTTAACAGGACGCAGCTTTCCCAGGTGGGGTGTGTAACCCGCCGTGAGACAGTAGGAAACATTTTCTCCCTCGAAGACGAAGACGAAGACACAACTTTTCATTGGAAAAGAAGAACCGCAGGTGTGATGAACAGCTGCTGGTCCGGAGACTAGGTGCCGGCACCCCGCTATGTCAGGTAAGACCTCGGCTCACACTCACAGGAACAGCGAGCAGACCCCTGCCCCGCTCAGGAGACGGTGTTGCTGCACCAGGTGCTGGACACTAACATCCAGCAGTACCTTCTGGAAGGGGCAGCAGGTCAGAGACGATGGCTGTCTCCTGGCAGAAGTAAGCCTTATTGTTATAGTATGAATTATTGTTCTTGGAAGAGTTCTGGTGTATTTGTGCAGAGCAGGTTTCCTGTCGTCTTGCTGTGAGTCATTTTCCCGTGTGCACATCGACATGGGCATGAAACAGTGTCCGTGAGGCCGGGCGCCGGCACTGGGAGAATCACGAGTGTCCTTCAGTGACTCCCCGCCCTGCAGGCGGTGAGAGGTGCCGGGGGTCCCTGGTCCCCTGTAGCCCAGAGACAGGGTCTTGGTTTCTGATCTGGGTTGTTCTAGGGTTTGTGTTCCGGGGTGTGTTTTTAAACTTCTGGACAACTACTTATGAGTCTTAAATGATATGAAGTGCCCAGAATCATGTATTTCTTCATTCACCACATGTTCACAGGTATCCCCAAGTCCTGGCTGGTTTTGCTTCAATGGACCGGGAAAGACCGGTTCCAGCTGAGGGCCAGGGCCTGCGTCAGGGCCGAGGCCGCACCGGGAGGGATTCCAGAGGCGAAGTCAGCCCTGGTGCCGGAGGAGGGAGGCAGATGGCTGCCCGGCTGCTGGCGGGGTCGCCTAGCAGGGTGGAGACAAGAGGCTGGGCTCAGCCTACAACACAGGTCGGTCAGAATGGAGTCGGATGAGGGCCGGTGGGTGGAGGGCTTTTCGTGGCTGAGCTGCTGGCCGCCCGTCGCCGTGGGTCCTGAGGGGACGCTCAGCGCAGAACAGCGCCAGCCGTGGAATCTGCGGACGTCAGGTGAGCTGAGCGGAGGACTCGAGGTGAGGAGCTGGCAGCGGCCCCTGCCAGCCTGTGAGGAGCAGAAAAGAGCGTTGGTGGCGTGTCCAGGGCCCACACCTCTGGCCCCCGTGGAAGCGAGCACTTGTGTAGCTTAACCCAGGTTATACCCCACGCGTGGACAAGTGTGGTGAATAGGTATTAGTATATATATTTTAAATCCAAGAACATGATGATTCATTTAATCAGTTCAAGTTTCTGTCCTTGTGGAGCATTTTTCTAAGTTTATAGAAATCTTGGTCATACTCGTTCACCGTATTCCCAGGAATCTTTTAAACCTTTTTCTATCACAGTAATTTTTCCTACAAAACTTTTTGTAGTATTTGTACATAAAGAGAGTATTAATGCACATGATTTCCACAACACTGTACAAAAATTGTCACACTTTTCACTCGATTGTCACAATTGATGAAGGGACAATCTCTATCATTCATGACATGGGTGCAGCTGCATGTGACCTAGAAACAGCCAGAGCTGGAAGGAACACAGAAAGAAGCAAGAGAGAGTCAAGGTGACTGTGAGGGGCTAGAAGATTCTTTTCGTTGTTACCGACAGGTGAACAATTAGAGAAATGGGTAAGTTTTAAATGAGCTTAGTGCCTGGAGGCCGCGTTGTACAGAGCAGAAGTGACGTGTGGGTGCAGACACGTAGCAGGTGCAGCCAAGGCCCGGGTTGTGAAAGAGGAAAATAGACGGTGTGGCAGCTGAGTCCGGAAGTGACGTGTTCCCAGCCACTGTAGGAAACAGTTTAGGAACTGACTTCTGACCCTGGAGAAGAAGCAGCAACCCTCAGGCGCCTGCTCCTTGTGGTCACAGTCTTGGGATTCTTCATCAGGTCTTCCAGCACCTCCTGTTGTCGGGTTTCGGCATCCACCTTTCAGAAGCAGATGTGTCGTGAGACAGTGTTTCTGTGGACGAGTGTGGTGCAGAGCAGGGTGCTGGCTTCTCACCTGGTGGACCTTCCTGCAGCTCTTTCACCCCGGGCATCCTCCCTGCTGTAGACTCTTCAGCTCCCCTCAGATCTGTTCACCGACACCCTCCCTCCCCTGCCCTCCTGACCCCTGTGACCCTCTGGACCCTCTGCAATGGCTCCATCCCTGGCTAAGGTCATCTAGGGGACAAGAAGACCTCTGGTTCTGAAACCACCTAAGGCGAAGGGTTTATCTTATTTGAAATGTGAATGTCCTACCTTCGGCCTGTTGCAGTTTTACTGTTTTCCCACGGCCATGATTTCGGACTGTCCCTGGGATGTGTGTTGGGAAGGTATTTCGATGCGTGTTTCAGAGCATGTCAGTCTGGGAACATGGCAGTTGTTACGTGTGAAACCCGGTTTAGAGCCTGTGAGCGTGCACACAAGGTGGACGAGGGAACCGAAAAGCCAACGCAAGGGTGACCCGAGGCTGGGGTGGCCAGGTCGCCGGAGGGTGGCCAAAGGCCTGGTGGCAGCTGGGCCAGGGGGTGGGACGGGTGAAAGAGCGAGGGCTGAGCTGCGCGGATGTAAGGAGGCGGGGGTTTGGGTGAACAAGGTGCGTTTTGGTGGCGGATGAAGGTGCTTCCAGCTTCTTCTCAGACGAGACAGTGTGAACTCGGCACATGTGAGGCTCTGTGACCCCGGATCCTGGCCACGCGGCAGACTCCTTATCTGTCCTGCACGATGGGAGGCAGGCATGGAACCCAAGTTTTATGGGCTTTTTCTTCGGGTACTGTAGACCCTCCCTTTCCTTCCTGGTCTTGGGAGGAAAGCAGAGCCGGAAAGGCCGTCTTTCCCAGCAGTGGAAAGGGTCCCTCGAACGCTGACGACTGTCACTCTCCCGTGTCAGCATGTCTTTGTTGTGACATGGGGACACCTGGCAAGACTAGGGTGTGTTGGTGAGGGTCTGGCCTTGCCTGTCCATGGAGCATTGCTGGTGAGGTTCCAAACCCAGTGTGAACTTAGACACGTTAGCAAATATGAAGGTTGTGAGCTGCACTGTTGTCATGTCTGCTACTGAGCATTGTGAGCTCGTTTGAGTTCGTTTTTCTTAAGATTGTCCTCATTGTCACGAAAGGGATCGCCTGGAGTGGCTTTTAAAAATTATTTGTATCCATGCGGCAAGGACATGAGTCACCTGTGATTTGTAAGTGCCATTTGCTGGGACTCACCTAGGAATCTGTAGCTGGACCGTGCCATCCTTTCGGCGTCTGTCCACGCCAGTGAGCACTTGTGTTGGGAACCCAGTTGGACAGAGATGCCAGTGAAGGCATGTTTGAAGTCCAAGACAGCGCACCGCTGAGGATGGTGTGGTATCCGTGTGAGGGGTGTGCACGCATTGGGCACGAGGAGATACGAGGCCATGGTGGCTCATTGGTGAATGTCGGATCGTGGAGCAACTGGTATCTTTCTGTGGAGTGAAGAGCAGGGAGTATCGGAGAATCGTGGGAGGCTCGGCCTGTCCGCATGTCATAAACTTGAGTATAACGTGGGCTGCTGACCCTTTCAGGCCTCCTGCTTGATAGGACGTCACTTCCTTCCCGTGGGGATAGGCTGTCCCTGGCTGTAGGTGGATTTGAATCTGTTGGGCTCTTGTGGCCCTTGCAGGTACCCCAGAGCCATCAGGTACGGGATGTGTCCTTGTAAGATTTGGCCTGGGATGTTATTTTCCTTCTCATCCTCACAGGCTGATGTAGTTGGAAGGGTGTTATCTGTGGCCCAGGGGAAGTTCAGAATAGCTTACTGTTTTGCGAAGAGGTCAATTCCTAGCAATGATGCAGGGCTTTGTGGAGTGATTTAAGAAGGAGTGGTTAAGCCCTGGCTGGTGACACAGTGGATAAGGTGCTGGGCTGCAAACCTCAAGGTCACTGGTTCGATTCCCAGCCAGGGCACATACCCAGGTTGCAAGGCAGGTCTCCAGCCAGGTCCGTAGCTGGAGGCAGGTGAGAGGCAACTGTACAGGATGTCTCTCTCCACTTCTGCCTCTCTCCCTTCCCCTCTTTCTGACAAATAATAAATTAAATAAAAAAAAGAAGAAGGAATGGTTAGAGTGCAGGGCTCTGAGAGGCATTCTTGTTCATTTTAGGAGTCGACTAGTGGGGTGCAGTGCGTCCCCCGTGTTTTCCACAGAAGAGCGTCTGACGCCTGCCAGCATGCGATGGCCTTCGAAAGACTAAGAGTGAGAGCTAAGCTTATTAGGGACAGATGGCTCGCGTCCGTAAGGCGAAGTGAACGGCGCTGGTGAAAGTGCGACCTTGTCTGCAGATCTCAGGGCTTTCGTAAATTTGGCTCCTTGGCCTGGAGGGAGTTGGCGAGAAAGAGAGAACGTCAGGAGTCGTTTGATATACGTGTTTCCGATACGACCGTGAACCCAACGGGAGGGGTCCCTGCCGAGTCACAGTGTTTGCCACCCACGCGGCTCTGGGCTGCGCCGGTCTCGGCCCCATGGGTCTACCGCCTGGGAAAACGGAAGTTGCCTGAACCGAAGAGACAGGGCTTCCTGTGCAGAAACACCAGCAGGGAGACGAGGGCTTGGAAACACGCTGCTCTGACTTGGAATGTCCTCCCTGGCCCTTTGCTCAGGGCAGGGGCTGGAGGGTGAACCTGACACTGGAAGTGTCTTCATGTTGGGAAGGCAGGCACTCTGCTCTGTTGTGCCTGAGAGTGAGTAGTGAGTTAAGTGTCCTATTGTTCCTAGAATCTAGCAGCAGCTCCCAGGCGTAGAAGTGACTGTTTCAAAGAGTCATCCCGGTATAATGATGAGTGAAGGTCTGTTTTAACTTTGCTGTTGGAGATTCTGTGGAGCCCTCTTCTTTGATAAAGCTTAGCAAGTATTTTAAAAGGCATGAATCAAGTCTGATAATTTGAGAATATATATATCTATTTTAAGAAAATGAGTCCTTGACATGTGTCAAGTGCTGTTTGGAATATCTAGAAGCAATAAGGGGAAAGTCTGTCAAGCTTTAAATCCCGGAAGTCTCAGGCAAGGAATACAGATACTGAAATGGAAATGTATTATTGGAAGAGATAAGAAAAGGTGCATGACATTAATGTAGGCTGAAATAAGTGTACTTAAAAAAAAAAGTTTTATTCATTATTTTTAGAAAGAGGGGAAGGGAGAGAGGCAGAGAGGGAGAGAAACAGCCATGTATGGTTGCCTTTCACCTGCCTCCAGCTACAGACCTGGCTGGAGACCTGGCTTGCAACCTGGGTATGTGCCCTGGCTGGGAATTGAACCAGCAACCTTTGGGTTCTCAGGCTAGTGTTCAATCTACAGAAGTAACCGTATTTCTTAGCATGGAGTGACATGAAAGTTTTTTTTTTGTGAAACTTAGGTAAGTAGTTAAGTAATACACCATGGGACATAATTATTTCGCTGAACAGAAATTTGGTATTTAGGCATATAGGGAAAACTTTTTTCTAGTCTTTATGTCCTACTTGAAGTTCCTGCTAGTTTTGCATTTTGTTTTGTTCTTAGTCAGAAAGTAGTTTATTTTTTGTCTTGAGGGAAAGGGTGACATTTTTCTCTGTAAGCTCATTCTTAGTGAAGGTGGATACGGGGTGTGTAGACCCAGTTTTGTGCTGTGCACGTGTGCCCTGGGTCAGGCAGGAACGGAAGAGTGTCCCCTCCTGCTGGAGGATCAGACTGCCGCTGTGGTGGAAAGAAAACATAGCCATGAATTTTTAGAGCGGGAACGCTAGAGATTTGTGACTGAGGGCGTTGGTATCAGAAGCCCTGTGTCGGGAACCAGGACCCTGAAAGAGAGGCCTTGTGCCCACAGACCAAAATCTCGCTCCGTCCTCTCAGGAGGTAACCGGATTGCGGAGGGGGCTGCAGGGGCAGGACCATGGTCGCCGCATCGTGAGCCTCCGTGGTGGCGTGGAGTTGTAGCGTTTTGTTCCTGCTGGTGTTCCATCCCGTCCACATGGCCGCTTGTCATTCAGTGGGTGTTATGTTGCAGTGAGTGGCCCGGTGGCTTGGAAAGGCTTGGCTTGTTGGCAGTGTTTCGAGGGGTGAGCAAGACATTTGTCCAACAGCGTTCGTGCCGCGTCTCCTTGCTGTTCTGTCAAGGGGTCGCAGGTGCCCGTCACGTCGCTCCAGTTGTCCGGAACGGAGGGAAATGCTGCAAACGTGCCGCAGAGCAGCCGTTCGAAGTGACTTGAGTGTGGCTGATGCGGAGGCAGAAAAGGCTAAAGGAGCCATGTTGTCGTTCAGATTCGTGTGTTCGTGAGCAGGGTTCCCAAAGGCCGTCACCCCTTTGGTCACTCCTAAGTCTGCGACATGTCTTGCTTTTTCCCCGGACTGTGTAGAACGGACAGGAGTGCGTGGAGTGTGATGTGACCAGCTCTTAATTTTCTCCTTCCTGGCTGAGTCACAGTTCCATTCCGGTGCCGGGAGCCCGTGAAGAGGCCCTGTGCACATCTGGGGACGGACACCTCCTGATGCTTCCCTGCGGGTCGGGATGCCTGCGAACTTTGGCTGGAAGGAGGAAGTGCCGTTTTTGTCGTGTTGTCCGTGTGGAACCATTTCAGGTGAAGTTGCTTCTTACCCTGTCCCAGCACGTTTGAGTCGTCCGGCCTGGGAATCAGAGCAGGTCAGGATCAGCAGGTCAGCGGTGAGGTACGTCCGCCTCCGCTTCTAACTTCCTCTGGGACATTGTCCATCACATGATAGTGGTGGGGGTCCTGTGTTGATGTGCATCTGCTGCTCATTCAACTGTAAGGATATCAGCAAGTGTTAAAAGGTCATCCAATCCGCAGAGGAGACACTGTCTTCTATCAGCATAAGGGAACAGTGCAGGCCTCTTGGCTGACGAGGAAAAAAGAGGTAGATCCTTGGTGGGAAGGGCCGAGTGCCGCAGTCCGTGGGGACGTGCAGGGGTGGCTGGGGTGGCTGGGGAAGCGGAGTTGGACTCAGTCAGCAGTAAAGAGGACAGTGTGGGGACTCCACACTCATCTTGACACAGAAAGAGGTCACTTGACCTCCCGCTGCAGCTGGAGGGAGTCTGAGCATGTCCTCAGGTCAACCCAGGATTCTGTCTGGTTGGTTGTGTCAGTTATTGTCTTGAGTGACAGCTGCGCACTGTGAGGACGTACAGGGCAGCCGCAGTGCCACAGGGTCACCGTGAAGAGGGGGCAAAGGTGGGGCTGCCTGCTTCCCGTCTCCCCCAGTCCGTGGAGAACCAGACGGGCACGATGGGAAGAATTGCACGGGGGCTTCCGAAGCAACTTTTTCTCCGTGAGAAGCTCTTGTTCTGGGAGCCACTCAAGGAATTGGAGCAGCGTGGCTGTGTCCCCAGTCACAGGGCTGAGTGTCTGTCTCCTCAGTCACAGGGCTGCATGTCTGTGTCCCCAGTCACAGGGCTGCGTGGCTGTGTCCCCAGTCACAGGGCTGTGTGTCTGTCCCCCCAGTCACAGGGCTGCGTGTCTGTCCCCCCAGTCACAGGGCTGCGTGGCTGTCTCCCCAGTCACAGGGCTGCGTGGTGGGAAGTGGCTGCGTCCGGGGAGAGACAGCGGACTGGGCTGGGAGCACCATCAGTGGCTCCTCTTCCTGGGTCCACGCGGCCCCAGGAAGATGTCATGGCAGGGACAGTGGGATGAGACCTGGGGGTGTGTGGAGGCTGGGACTGGGGATCTGTCCCCAATCCTGACCGAATGCCCTGCACCCTCCTCGTGGGGTGTATGCTCCCCTGCCGAGAGGCTGGTCCCTCCTTACCCATCCTGTGTCCCCAGTTGCTGCGTCCTCTGCCGGGACCCCTCCCGGTGCCTGCCACGCAGCTGCAGCAGGGTCCCACGGTGGGGACAAGGGAGCTCTGTCCCGGCTGAGAGTCCCTTCCAGCCTGATAGGTCATCAGTTTCCTTCTGCTGACCTTTGCCGCGGGCACTGTCAGTTCCGACCCCGGCTGCCCCTGGTCTGTAAGAGTCGGCATTGTTTGTCCTCGTAGTTTCTGCTTTTAGCTTCCACGGTACCTGTTTTAAGGGATGTAGCCTTTCAGATGCAGGGTCTCTTCCAGGGGCTGCGTGTGACCTGAGAGCACAGTTTCTCATTCTTGGACATCCTGCAGTTTATCGCCACTACCTTGATTGATTCCTCCGGGGAAGCAACGTCTCTATAGTAGGTGCTGCTCAGCCCCCGCATGTCCATTCAGCACACGCATGTCCATTCAGCACACGCATGTAGCACGCTCCCTTCCTCCACCCTGTGACCATCTCAGAAGGCTCCGTGCCTGGCCTGCTGTCCCCTTGCAGGCACCATTCATCCAGGTCTGAGGTAGCAGTGGATCTGAGGCTTTTTTATTGGTGATGCTGTTACAGTTCTTACAGTGTCTTTTCCCTTTGCTGCCCTCCACGCAGGACCCCCTTTCCTCCCCACAATCCCAGCCCCGTTAGTTCATGTCCATCAGTCTGGAGTGTAAGTTCCCAGACTTCACCCTGTTCGATATTATTATAAAGTTACCCCAGCCTATCTTGTTTCCACCGCAATACTGTTCATGAGGATTGTGAACGTTCTGGTCATATTTATTCCGAAGCATCTCATCAGTTTAGTCACTTAACGTTCTGTACTATATGATTAAGTAATTATTTTTCTCCATAAAACATATGTATCTCAGAATGGTATGTCTCCCCACCCTACTGTAGTAAGTTGTGTTATTTGCAGTACTTATTAAAAAACGGTTTGTATTTATTTGCTTTTAGAGAGAGGGGAAGGGAAGGAAAAGAGGGAGAGGAACCTCCACGTGGGGTTGTCTGTCGTGTGGCCGAAACCAGGGACCTGGCCGGCAACCCAGGGACATGTCCTGAGTGCAGATGGGACTGTGGGTCTTTGCAGGTTGACGCTCCATCCGCTGAGCCGCACCAGCCGGGGCTGCGGTCACAGTCGGTGCCTGTGGGTCATGGAGGTAAAAAACCTCACGCAGGGATGGAGTCAGGGTGGTTTAGTAACTTGAAGCAGGAGTGGTCAAGGTTGGAAGACAACCTGAAGAAACGGGGAATAAAACAGTGTTAGTGAAAGTGTACTAATTAGAAGAAAGTGCACGTTTACTGACAAGAGATGCTGACAGGATTGGCCGACAGGATTGGCCGCACTGAGAGCAGGTGCAGGACCCGGGCGCCGGCCCCGCCTAACGGCCGTTTCAGGGGTGACCTGCACATCCCCCGCTCCACGTAGAGCAGGTTTCTCCTTCTCAGCACGAGGGGTCAGGTTTCTCTTGGTTGATGTTTCTCTGCATCTTAGGTGCTATTTTGCAGTTCACACGTCTGTTCACCCCAGCAGACGAGCGACCCTCCCTCAGGTCCGGCTCAGAGGTCTGCACACAAAACCGAAGCAAACATCCCCTCAGGGTCGGAAGGGAGCTTTGTCCTCCGCAGGGTCCCTTCATCTCCAGAAAGAAAGTTGTCAAACTGCCTTCCAGGTGTAGCTGGGTGGGGAGTTAATCTGATGTGTATGCTGTAAATTATAAAGGAAAGGGATTATGTATTCACCTTTTCTGGCAGGTTTCTAGCAAGAAATGGCCGGGTCACTAATTCAGGCAATTGGGGTGCCTGAGGGGTCCCGGGCATCTTCGGGGAAAAGGACGTTAATGTATTTAATATGTGCGCATGTTCTGCTGTCCACGTTTTCTGTGTAGTTGTGCAGTGTTGGGTGTGAGTTATTTCCCTCTGTTACACATGCACACAGGGAGGAACAATGTACTGAGGGAAGCTGATCTGACTCAGGGAGTTACGAGTGGTTTTTCCAGACCCACGGCTGCGTGGACATCGAGAGGACTGGGTTCCGCTCCCACTCGTGGCAGCTGGCCACCGAGGTCCATCCTCCTGCAGCCTGTGGACTCCGGCTGTGAGGTTGTGGTTCCACACGTGGGGCCTGTGTCCAGCAGCCGTGGTCGGTGGTCCAGTGTGTGGCCATGTGGGTGGGGCCCAGGTGCTTGGTGTTGGCTTCGTGTGCCCGTGTCAGTGTGGGGTGTACGTGCAGCTCAGGCTGTAGGGTCCAACGTGTGTAATCTGGCCTCCGGAGTTTGTTGTCATTCTCTGGTGTCTGGCATTCAGGGTCCACGTTCTGGCTCTTGTGTCCTGGAAATTATTGGGATCGTGGTAGGATCTGGGGATGAACTTTTGCTTCAGGGTCTGCTCCCAGGTTTACGTCCAAAAGTCCTGAGTCAGTTTGTGGCATGTAGTGTGTGTGTGTGTGTGTGATGTGATGCTCATCAGCTCCAGTGGAATGCCAATAGGACTTGCAGAGTGTGTTGAGGTAAAGAAGGAAACCAGCCCTGGCTGGTGGCTCAGTGGATTGAGCACCGGCTTGTGAACACAAATGTCGCTGGTTCAATTCCCAGTCAGGGCCCATAGCCAGGTCTCCAGCCAGGTCCCCAGCTGGAGGCAGGTGAAAAGCAACCATACACCGATGCTTCTCTCCCTTTCTTCCTCCCTTCCTGCCTTTCTCTCTAAAAATAGGATGAAAAAAAAGAAAAAGGAAGAAACGACATTTCCAGCGAATATCCCCCTTTAGACACGAAAGGCCTGTGAGTGTAGCGTGTGCTGTGAGGTTGTTTCGATGTTCAGCGCGGTTCCTGGTGAGTCAGGAGCAGCAGCCGCGACGGGAAACGGCCCTGGGGCTCCGGGACTCCCTCCCTCTCAGGCTGCGCCCCGAGGTTTTCTCTGCTCCCCAACAGGACGGGAGTTGCAGGCCGTTCCGCTGAGCTGTAGTTTGCTCTGTCGCCTTTGCAGACAACGTGCACATGGTAAAGGAGCCCCTGTGAAGGAGGAGGGTGGGCTGGGAGAGAAGAGAAAAGGCTCTGGTGTTGTAAAGATAAGAGCCCTGATCAATATTTTCAACTGATGTTTTGATCTCCTCTATTGCTGTGAATTTCCCCCAAACGGAGAATGCCTGTCTTTGCAGGTTGTGTAAATGTGACAGAAAAGTGGAAAGTGAATGAAAACATCACTGAAGTAGTTAACAACTGGCATTGGTTCAAGTATAAATCCTTTTTCAGACACGCGTACTTGTATTTCTCTAACCTTTGAGTTTGCATGGGTGCGTCTGATCACCTGTCTTTGTGCTGTGGAGGCTGGAGCTGTCTGTCCGTGCGCTGCCCTCCCAGCAGGGTGGGCTTGATCACCCCCTTTTCCCATCGCTTGTACCGTAGCGTTTGTATTCGAATAATAGCAAACGAAGTTGTAACTGCAATGGTGAGTCACGGTGAGTGTAATTTAGAAGTGTATTTCTGAAGTTTTTTTCTTTTTTTTTTAATTTTATTTCATTATTTTTAGAGAGAGAGGAAAGGGAGAGAGGCAGAGAGGGAGAGAGACATCAATGTATGGTTGCGTTTCACCTGCCTCCAGCCACAGACCTGACTGGAGACCTGGCTTGCAACCTGGTTATGTGCCCTGGCTGGGGAATCGAACCTGCGACCTTTGGGTTCACAGGCCGGCACCTTATCCTCTGTTATTTCTGAAGTTTTTAAAGTAATAAATTGGCAGTTAGTTTCGTACAACTGATTTTCAGATCATGGAGCATGAGAGCAAGAAAAATACTTTGGCATGTCTGTCATTAGAATAGTTTATTAAGCTTCTTCATAGTAAATAAAGGCCCTGTTCCAAGTGTGCCTGTGTCAGTGTTTTTTTTTTTTTTTTTTTTTTTTTTTTTTTGTTTGCTTTTTAATATTTTATTTATAATTTTTCAGAGAGAGGGGTATGGAGAGAGGCAGAGAGGGAGAGGGACATCAGTGTATGGCTGCCTTTCACCTGCCTCCAGCCATGGACCTGGCTGGAGACCTGGTTTGCAACCTAGTTATGTGCCCTGGCTGGGCACATAACTAGGTTATGTGAACCCAGCGACCTTTGGGTTCACAGGCTGCCACCTTATCTACTGTGCCACCAGCCAGGGCTTCAGTGTGTATTTTTGAATGTGGAATTTAATGTCCTGCTCATGTGATTCTCATGTATTTAGTGAGTATTTTGATAGTGTCCACTGTTTCAGAAAAACTAATGCTGTTAGGATACAACGTGTGTGTGTTTATCTCTATGGCATATAATTGGATTTTATGCCCTTATGCACATTGTGAAAGTAGCTCTTCCTGGTTGATGACACTGAGGGACAGGAAGCGCTGCTCAAGTCTGATAATCCTCTTTGCCCTGAAGTGCACCCTGTGCTACGATGTAGGTTCCATGCAGTTGCTGTTCCCCTAGTGAGGGGTGTTGGCCAGTGTAGGTTTAGGGTTGTGCACACGAGAAACAAAGTATGTGGTTGTCTTCTGATGGAATGAATGTTATAATTCTGTATTTATGAGCCATTGTAAACCAACTTTTGCACCCCCCTGTGTTGTTACCATTCCTTCCCACAATAAAGAAGTAGAGCTCTGGTTGGTAGCACAGTGGATAAGGCGCCGGCCTGCGAACCCAAAGGTCGCAGGTTCGATTCCCAGCCAGGGCACATAACCAGGTTGCAAGCCAGGTCTCCAGTCAGGTCTGTGGCTGGAGGCAGGTGAAAGGCAACCATACATTGATGTCTCTCTCCCTTCCCCTCTTTCTAAAAATAAAGAAATAAAATCTTAAAAAAAAAAAAAGAAGAAGAAGAAGAAGTAGAGACCCGCGAGCTTATTAGTGTGCAGACAAAGCTTAATAATCAGTTGGAGAGCAAAGCAATGGGCAGGGTTGCAAGCTCAAGTTAGGGTGACCAGGGGCTGGTGGCCAGGGGCTCCCCGTGTTGCAAAAGGTCCAAGGGAGGCAGGAGGGCAGGTCCTTAGTTCTGAGGACATAGGTAGTTGTTGTTAAGGGTGCGGATGTGATATTTTATTGTTGGAAGAAGGTGGTGCCTGCTTTTCACGGGGTGGGGACATGAGTGTTGTACTTCAGGAGTGTGTGAGGGCCCTGGAGGCCGACTCTCATCTGTTCCTGTTGATGTAAAGCACGAAAGTAAAGGCAGTTCATTCAATCTGGGCAGTTCCTGAGAGGTATTTGTGGGGTATTTCTGTCAGCATCAGGGACACAGTTGTGAAAGATCTAATGAGGAGAGGCAGACAGTGAACCCAGGCTGCTGTGTGGACTTCTTGTTGGGCCCCGGGACGCCTTTCCCCTTCCCGGTCTTGGGGTGAGAGCGCAGCATCATAGGTTCTCGTGCCCAGATGAGGAGGAGCGACACGCAGACTGTCAGGGACCGTCCTCCTCCCGCATTAGCGTGGTGTGTCCTGTGATGCTGGGACACAGTCCCGCTCGGGCAGCCGACTCCTGGTGGGTTTTGTGTGAACAGAGCAGAGAAGGTGACATTCCGGGTGGGGCGGGACGCCAGCCCGGAGGCTGCGGCGACTACAGGCCTTGGTGGGTCCCTGCTGGGATGGGGCGAAGGTGGAGGGCAGACAGAGCCTGAGTCGTGACAGCAGGGACAGCAGGGACAGCAGGGACAGCAGGGGCAGCAGGGGCAGCAGGGGCAGCAGGGGAGCTGGACAGGGGCGGGAGAGGGTGGTCGAGGGCTCCCCTGTGAGCAGCGGGAACCGGTGGCAGATGGAGTCCGGGGAGTCACCTCAGGTCCCAGTGTCAGCGACCAGTTTTCAGTTGTCACCTGTATTATATTATGGTTGTGGACAAGAGCGGAAAATTGGTGTCAGAATGTGTTTATTTATGACATAGAAGACCCCAAGGAGACTTTTCCTGTGTCTCAGTGTCTGTGTTCAAGTTGCATGTTTTAAACTGTCCTTCGTTTGATTCCAAGGCGTCATGAAACCTTTTCCGTGGCTTCTGAGCGTCTTGAAAAAAGATACGTGTGTCTGTTTGTCCCTACGTGCACTTGTAAAGGACGCCATCATGCAGTTCTGGTCAAGATGGATCTCTACACTGACTAAGAAGTAGGTAGAATTGATACAGAAAATGAAGAAGTGAAGTTGTGTGAGGAGCCGGAAGCAATTTTCTGGGAGTTGTAAGTATGTTCGTGTCAGGGAGCTGGGAGAGACAACCTGGAGACAGTACATATCTGAACCACAATGTTACCGTCACATCATGAAATAGTCACAAAAGCGATGCATAAGTAAAGAAAAGAAGTATCGAAGTTTCCTTGCAGCGTGAATCAGTGTTTCAAGTCATCAGGTCGGCTTTGGCCTCAGGCTCTGTTTAGCGAACTTGTCACCAGTATTGATCATGTGCATGAAACATATATCTATAGCTGTAGATATATAATTTGTGTTTCAGCTTTTTTGAGTTTCAGCCTCCAGGCGACCCATTGCATGAGGGCCAGCCTTTCAGGTCTAGGATGCGAATTTACATGGTGTTTGAATTTGAATGCAGTGTTTACATTTGAAGGTACATTGTCAGTGGTTTGGATATTTGGAATGCGGTCATTCATCCTCCAATGGGTGTTTTCCTGCCTATTGTAGTAGCTCCTTAGTATTCATCATCATCTTTAGTCTGTGGTGCAGATAACACCCTCCCCTCCCTATTCTGTGAAATGGCTCGTTGGCCTAATTCTGCTGGGGTATAAATTCCCTCTGCTTGAGTGACACTGTACTGGAAGCTGTTACTGGTTTTGAAAGGAGTATTATGTGGCTTCCCTGTGTCGCATCTTCAGTATTTTCCATGCCAGTCAGTGTTTAAGTATGGCTGATGCAATTCAGAAAGGTAAGAACAAACGTGTATTTTAATGCGTATGAATTCAGGGACCTATGTAGTGTGTGGCCAGTGTCCAGATCACTGCAGAGAGAGCTGTCACGGTGTTTACGGGGCTTTGTTTTAAGTCTTTTTATAGGTTCACGTTCCTGAACAATTGCAGAGTCTCGCGTTGGAAGGTGAAGATGCCCTTGTTTCAACATATGCTATTTACGATCATCCATGTGGAAGGGTTTTGTGGTGGAAATGCTGGTTTAATTTAGAGTTCAATTAGGAGCCATTTTGTAACTTCCGTGGAAGGGCTATGTGTGTGCTCATTCACAGGGAGCTGTGCTTCAAGGACATTGTCAGTTGGAAGCGCATGTGCTCATTGAGACTGTCAGTTAGCAACACGTCCTACGTACTCTCTGCAGCTGTGTTGTGTGCGGTTCTCGAATAACAGTGTATTGTGGGGCGGCAGGAAAGGCCTCCCTCAGGCCAGAGAGGAATGTGTGAAGGGTGAACGGAGGCCCATTGACAAGTGTGCTTCCTGGTTTTTGTTGCTAAAAGGGGTTATAGTTACGTTTAATTTCAAAGTCTTCATGAACTGTCCTGAGGTCGATACCAGTTTTTTATTAATGTAATTTATTTTATTTTATTTCTAAAAATTTTATTTATTATTTCCAGAGAGAGGGGAAGGGAGGGAGGAAGAAAGGGAGAGAAACATCCACGTATGGTTGCCTTTCACTTGCCTCCAGCTACAGACCTGGCTGGAGACCTGGCTTACAACCTGGTCATGTGCCCTGGCTGGGAATCAAACCAGCGACCTTTGGGTTGGCAGGCCGGTGCCTATTCACTGTGCCACCAGCCAGGGGATACCAGTTTTTTAGAAAGGTCCTGTGACGTATGGTGAAACCTGCATGATTGTACAATACAGTGAAATCCAAAATGTCCTATGTGGGCCTCTCCTCCAGCCATTTGCGTGCATCCATTATTTTAGGATGATGTTTATGTGGTTTGAGAGGGAGGGGAAGGAATGGAGAGAGAGGGGGAGAGAAGCACGGGGTTGTGTGCGATTCTTGAGGGTCCCCCAGTGGGGGTCCAGGCTCGTGCCGAGAGCCAGACTCGCACCCCGACTGAGATCTCAGAAGGAGGCTTTGCTGTACGGGATGGAGTTGTGAGCACTGGGGCCCCGTGAGCCAGGGCTGCTGTGCATCTTTAGAGAATCACTGGCTGCAGGGCCGCAGAACAGGCTGTGTCCTGTGTAGGAATATCCATGAACAGTGAATGGAGTGTGACGGAGAATGTATGTCAAAGTGTGACCAAGTGCGACTGTCTTGCAGACGAGTGGCCCAGGGGGCAGGAGGTGGGATTCTTGGGATAGTTTTTGGAAATGGCTCTGTACCGTCCTGCAGTGACATTGTTAAAGGGTCCCAAGTGCTGGCCAATCATTAGCGTTTCTGTTTGTCTGGTGCAGCTGTGTAAACAACCAGGAAATCAAGGTCGTGCCAAAACGTACCCAAAGCTGAAGAAAGAAAAGAGGAAAAAACCCACAAGTCAGCTGATGCTAGGCCGGAGCCCTACAGATGTGCCTGAAGGCACATTTGTTTCTCCCTGTGGATTTTGTTTCCAGCGTGAGCTTCCTAATGCCAGCGTTGCAAGCTCTGTTCTGGAAGAGCTAAGTTAAGTTAGTCAGAAAAGTATTATGCAAAAAGGGGATGGATGTAATACAACAACAATAAAATTAAAAAAAAAAAGAAAAAAAAAAAAAAAGAAAATTATTATGTCATTTTCTTAATAGTAATGATAGTAATATAATTTATAACATTGCTATCTGGTGGATTCAGGGTATGGGTTTTCTTTTGTTGTTTATTATTAATTTTGTAAATAGAATTCATTTATTTATTTTTTGAGAGAGGAAAGGAGGGAAAAAAAGAGGAGAGAAACATCACTGTGTGGCTACATGTTACAGCTGCCCCCAACTGTGGACCCGGCCCGCAACCCTGGCCTGTGCCCCGACCTGGAATGGAACTGGTGACCCTTTGGTTTGCAGGCTGGTGCTCAATCCAGGGAGGCAGAGCAGCGAGGGCAGGGTTTGGGTTTTTGTAGTTTCAGGGGAGAACGTGTGCTCATAGGACAATCTAGGGAGCTGTCGATTGTGTATCCAGCTGCTCCTCACGGCCTTGAATCTTCCAGGTTTTCAATCAGAGTTGGTCTTCTGGCTCGAATGTGTGAATTACCTTATGAGGTGGATAGACAAACCTGCAACAAGCCGAGTGTTTTGAGGTGGTCAATTCACATCATGACTGATGATGTGTCTCTCATTCTGTAGACTGGGAAGATGTTCAGTTGCAGGCGTTTGCTGGGGCCGTGGCGGTTGGACAGAACTGGTCTGTGAATTGAGCGTCAATGAGGATGTTACAGAGGGCGTTTTAACTTTTAAATGAAGACAAACTTTTGAATGAAGAAAACGAGAGCAGTCGTTGATGTGGAAGTTTGTTTAGATGGAAGTCACTCAAGGAATCTTTGGATGGACTGTTTGGTCCTCCTTTCAGGGCCCAGAGGCTGAGCCACACACCTGCCATGTGGCTTCACCTGTAGCAACTGCTTCTCTCAAGTTGTAGATGTTTTTATTGGGTCTCAGTTGTTCTTTCTTGGTATGTGTCAGGAAAGCAACCTTTGTTTCTTTTCTGGAAAGACTGTCATGAACTGCACAACCAAGCAAAGTATCAGGCTGTTTTTGTTGGATCGTATTAACTTTGAAAGTCAATTATAATTTCTAGGTGGTTTTGGTGACAACCAGAGCCTAGGCATGCCTCCTTCTGGAATGACATTTCTAAGTGTTGGTTGAGTAAATAACTATAAGCAAGCTGTATTATTGGTTTAATGTAAAGAAATGTTAGGACTTCTGTAGAATGTCATACTCTGGAGGGATCAGTTAGAGAGGAAAATGTAAAAGATGAAGTTTTGGCTTATTGAATAATCACTAAAAAGGTATTTCTATATTCCTGACATGCTTCTTGTAGATGTTTTCAAGTTTATTGTATGTTTTACTGCTTGATGTGTTTTGGTTTCAAATATTAAATCTAGAGGTAAGAATGGTCAGCTGTGTAGCATTTTCAGAGGGCTGAGCCTTGTATTGGCCTTAGGGGACCCATGGCTGTCACGAGGGCTGAGGGTAGTTGTGTAACCCAGTTTTCACAAGCTGTCGGACAGAGATTTGGTTGTGATGTTTTAAGGTGAGACTTACCCTGTGCACCTCCTCAGAGGACTGAGGTCGCCAGGGTGGAGGTAGAATTTTACATCTAAGGCTTTAGAGATAGTTTGAGTAATGCTGGAGGGAAAGGAATGTCAGTTATTACCTGATAGGGAGCATGGGAGAGCAAATGGAGGCACTATTGGTTTTATTTTAATTAATTAATTAATTAATTTAAAATATTTTATTTATCATTTCCAGAGGAAGGAAGGAAGAGAGGCAGAGAGAGAGAGAGAGAAACATCAGTGTATGGTTGCCTTTCACCTGCCTCCAGCTATAGACCTGGCTGGAGACCTGGCTTGCAACCTGAGGCACTATTGGTTTTAAAAGTGTGTTTGCAAAATCAGTGGCCTTGTCTGCCACTGTCAGAGAGGGTTCCATTCAGTCAGTGAAGGTGTCTATTCGGAAGTAGACACTTACATGGGTAAAAATAATCTTACATTTTTATTGATAAGTTTTTCTTCATGGAACAGGCTCTAATAGTGGTGGAAGGGGTGGGTTTTGTCCAGGTTTTGTGTCGGTACAAGAGGTGCAGGCTTGGCAGATTTTCTTTTTTCCTTTTTTTTTCCATTTTATGCAGGCAGATTACATTATTTTATTTTATTTTATTTCTTATTTTATTGTTGTTGTATTACATCCATCCCCTTTTTGCTCCCCTCTGTCCAGATTTTCTTTGTAGTAGTTGTCAAATGTTTGTCAGGGCAGGAGCTAGAGAAAGAAGTGAGAGGACAGGGTCAGGCACTTGCTGAAAAAGGGCTGCAGTTCAAACCTGACACTCCGACCCCACCCTTTAGAGAAGCCGGCACCCTGCTGCTTTCAGTAGAGCTCCCTCCCTCCCTCCCACTTAGGGTCCTGGAGTCTAGTAGCTCCTAGGTGTAGAAGGAAGAGCCTTTCAAATCCTTATAAGGTTGGTGGTGCTTCCAGAGTCCCAGTAGCCAATGGTGTTTTTTGTTAAAAAATGAGGTTTACCCTGGCTGGTGTCACAGTGGATAAGGCGCCGGGCTGCAAACCCAAAGGTCGCTGGTTCAATTCCCAGCCAGGGCACATACCCAGGTTGCAAGTCAGGTCTCCAGCAGGAGGCAGGCAAAAAGGCAACCATCCATGGATGTCTATCTCCCTCTCTTCCTCTCTCCCTTCCCTTCTCTCTAAAAGTAATATATAAAATCTAAAAAAAAAAAAAAAAAAAAAAGAATTTTAGAGAGAGGGGAAGGGAGGGAGACAGAGAGGGAGAGAAACATCTATGTGTGGTTGCCTTTCACCTACCTTGCTGGAGACCTGGCTTGCCACCTGGGCATGTGCCCTGACTTGGAATTGAAGCAGCTACTCTTGCATTCCCAGGCTGGGGCCAATGCACCGAGGCAAGGCTATTTGTAAAAAAAAAAAAAAAAAAAGTTTGTATGTGTTTAATTTTAGAGAGAGGGGAAAGGAAGGAAAAAGGGAGAGGAACATCCTCATACGGTCATCTGTTGCTCATGTCAAACTGGGGACCCTGGCCAGAACCCAGCAAATCGAACTGGTGATTCTGCAGATGGACGTTCCTTTCACCGGTTCAACCCTGGTTATGGCTGCAATACGGTTTCATGTGGTACCTGAGAGTCATTCAGGTGAATAAGGTATCATGCAATAATGAAGATACCTTAGTGTAGTTACAGAAAGCATGAGAAAGGGTTAAAGCTGGGAAAAAAGCATGGTAAACGGAGAAGGGAAAAATTGTTATTCATAATTGTAATAATGATATGAAACAGTAACAGGATCATTATCAGTGTCATTGATTTCGGGAAAGGGGTCAAGGATTCAGTGAGTTCTGTGCAGTTAACATGGAAATGTAGTGTTTATCCTGCTACGCGTAGACCAGGGTTTGTCATTTTCAGCACTAGGGGTCGCTGTTTGCGGTTGGTGAGGTTTCTCTCCCTCCCGGGTGGTTTTAAGCCTTTATTTCCTGCATTCAACTTGTGGGAGACCCGCCCTCCCTGACCCCACCCAGAGGGCAATCTTCCAATGGAAACTAAAACGTCCCCAGGGGACACCATCTAAATCGTGTCAGAAAGGTGTGACCTCCAGTTCTCATGTCCATTACAGACTTGGGCTGAGTTGGCGGTACCTTTGTTTTCATTCCATGCCCAGAAAGTTCGGACTCCAGTGGTGGTTTATTTGGGTTGGGGTTACTAGGATGTGCATGTTGTACAGTAAAAAGACCGATTTATGGTTTCGGTTTGTTACGGATTTCTAGGTTCATGGTAAGAAACAGCAGGAAAGTGGGGTGTCTGAGAGGTCATGGACATTTCCTGGGAAAAGGAAGCATGAGTCATTTACTTAGTCCACATATACATCGTTTGCTGTTAGGTGTTTGTTCTTCAGTTTGAATGCAGTGCAAACAATCCAGGGCAAGTCCGTCATTGTCCTTAGTATCGACCTGTGTTTTCTCTGGATCTTCCCCCAGGCATTTCCTGCTGGCAGGGGCCGGTGAGCATCCATCCTGCCTAGTGTCTGCAGCAGGTCCCACCCTCGTCCCACCTTCGTCCCACCCTCCATTTCCCTCCCATCCGGAGACTCTGCAAAGGCTCCATTCACAGTCTAAGTCTCCCCTGGGGCAAAAGTCCCATCAGCTCAAGTGACACTGCAGTGGATGCAGAGTTAAAATTTTAAAAAATATTTTAATTGTTAGTTTTATTTTTTAAAAACATTTTTATTATTTTTCAGAAAGAGGGGAAGGGAGAGAAGCAGAGAGGGAGAGAGACATCCATGTATGGTTGCCTTTCACCTGCCTCCAGCTGGGGACCTGGCTGGAGACCTGGCTTGCAACCTGGTTATGTGCCCTGGCTGGGAATCGAACCAGCCACCTTTGGTTCTTATCTGCTGAGCCATCAGCCAGGACCACTTTATCTTTAAAGCACCTGTTAACCCCGTCAGGCAGCCTGTATTTGTTCTTTCTTTTCCACTGTGTCTAAGAGACCAAAGTCATACCTGTGTGGGGGTTGGAAGACGTTCTTGGCAAAGTCCCGTGTTCTGGCGTTTGGCCCTATTCCTCCATCTCTTCCCAGCTGACAGCGGTGACCTTGAGGACAGGCTTAGAGAGAACAGGCTTCCTCAGCTGCCTGGGGCTCCCCCGACCCAGGGCGCCCGTGAAGAGCAGGGCGCCGAGGGGAACACACAGACGCTCCTCCCCAGTTGCAGGTGAACAGGGAGGGACACGACCTAGTGTCAGCGTCATGGCTTGTTTTCTGAGGCAAGTTTCTCTCCTTGGAAGAGCCGTTGTGTTCTGTGGGTTGACCGTGTGCTGAGGCTGGAGCAGGTGACCCAGCCCTGGGTCAGGTTTTGGACGGCATTCCGCCTTCTGTTTCCACGTGTTCTGACGTGGGTCACAGGAAGGTGGTGCTGGGACGGTCCCCCCATGTGGGGGAGGGCTGGTCCCTGCAGTGCTGGGGAGGAGTCAGCAGGATCGTCGTGGGTGGTGGGAGGGCAGTGCCAGGGCAGCAGGGCCACGAGGGCAGGCGTTTTTCAGCACCGTGTGTCGTATGGCACACGTGCGTGACCCTGACGTCACCGTGTCTAGTGTTTGTGTGTGGAGAGGGAAGTGGCTCCCTTGCAGATGTAGCCGTCCTGTCCTGCACGAGGAACCATTGTATTCCTAGGGTCCTTGTCAGCCTTCTCCCTGCGAGGGTGGCGTCCCCGACACCCCTGGGAGGGCTTCACGGGGGGCTACCATGGAGCACGTGTATTTACGCAGGAGGTGTTGCGTGGCTGATGGCACAGCCACCGCCTGGGCTTGGAGTCTCTCTGTCCGGAGTCACCCCCCCCAGCCCTTCTCTCCTCCCGGTGGCTGTGGTTCGGGATCGGGAGAGGGGTGCTCCCTGTGGGGTGGGATTGGGGGGCAGTGGGGCACTTGGTGGGAAATGGCTCCAGGAAGGGTAGTGTCGTGCCAACAGCCCTTGCAGAGTGTGGTGCCATCAAGGAGGAAGGTAAATGTCACGTGAAGAGGCCAGTTTCGGCAGAGGGTGGCTGTGAGGGCAGCAGGGCCGCTCCCTCTGAAGAGAGTTCCAGGTGAGTGAGGACGGAGCATCGGTGGATCAGCTCAGGAGCCCCCATCCCCTGTCAGGCTGCTTTTCCGAGGTCCCCTGTGCTCCCCTGAGAGACGGGAGCTGCAGGCCGATGCTGGCGTGCTGTGCGCGTCACGGATGGGCTTGTGTAGGACGGGCACCTTTGGGACGGAGCCCTTGTGAGGGAGTAGATCAGGGTGGGCGAGCCCAGGAGAGGCGGTGGGTGTTTGAAAGAAAGAAGTGCTGATGAATATTTTCAAAGCATGTATTGGGTGTTCTCCGAGTGCATTTTTTTACTCAAAATGAGAAAACTTTTATTTGCAGTATCTGTAAAAGTTCCATTTAGAGGAAGATGGTTTGAAAAGCAGCACGGAGGTAGTTCCTCATTGGTTTTGGCGGAAGTGTCTAGACCTTTTGAGGCAGGTGTCCCTCCTCCATGGAGGAGGGCAGGGGGGTGGTATCTGTGACAGTGTGTCTGTTGCTGTGGAGGTGGTGTGGGGAAGTGTGGCGTGTGTAGCGTCTGTCCCTTAGTGACACTTTGTGGGATCACAGGTCACCGTCCATGGTTGGTCTTTCTTTGCAGCGTCCTGTCCTGCTGTTGGTTTGGGGAAGGTTGTAAGTGTGCTTAGAAACAGTTGAGTACGACCTCATGGGTCTGCTTTGACAGGCAGGTATCACAGCACCGTTGGTCCCACTGGCTGGGCACTGCACGTAGTGGTGGATGGTTGTCCTACGGGTGCACCGGGCGTCCATCGGCAGGGTCCATAGGTCATGTGCGTAGCGTCCTGTGGATCGAGCGAGATGGGTTTTGTTCTGTGGCGCATTTTCTATTGTAAAGGTCCGATGAGTAGTTCATGACCGTTGTGTCTATTTTCAGGTGCCCTTAAGGAATAGAAATCAGAAGGGTCCTGCCTAGGGCGTTGGTGGGACCCAGTGTGTGTGATGCGTATCTTGAGGGAAGAAAGCACTGGGTACAATGTGAGTCTGTTCAGGGTGGTGGGACGTCCCTTTGTATGTTGTCCACCAGGAGGAAATACAGTATTTGTTTTGGTGCCTCCGGGATGCGGCAGCAGTAGCACAGGGTTGCGTGGAAGTCCGAGACAGTTCTTCCAGGTGATGCCGTGAGACAGACCAATTGGTGTGGCTGATGTGGCAAAGAATGACACGTCAGCGATGGCAGGTGACACGAATGCCAAGTTCACGAGGGAATGTGAGGGAGGGGGAGGTGGTTCAAGGTGGACTCCTGTGTCGAGGTGGGGAGCGTCCCGTAAGAGCTGTGAGCAGCGTGAGTGTCAGGGTCCAGAGGTCACTTTGGTCAGGGGTCCGGAGTCCAGGAGGTGCGGGGCCGTCTAAGTGGGAAAAGGCCTAGGGGAGCACGTGTGTCCTTCCGAGGGGTCACGTAGGTGGTTTGTTCAGGGTGAAGAACTTGCTCGGAAGGGTGGAGAGAGGGGGAGGCAAGTGTTCGGGGTTGGGGGATGTGAGGCAGGAAGTTCGTGAAAGTCGTTTCCCGGGGCTGTTGGTCTGGCTCCTGTAGGACATTTCCTGCCTGCGGATGACAGCTCGGTGTGAGGGTCTGTGTTTCTCAGAGAGCGGAAAGGCGTCCCTACCCGCTGTGTTCGTAAGGTGCGTGTTTTTGAATAATATTGTATCATCATTGAAGAGACAGGGCGAGGGAGAGTCAGAGAAGGAGAGGGACATCCACGGATGGTTGCCTTTCCTGTACCTCGAGCTGGGGCCCTGGTGGGGAACCGAACCGGGTTCGCAGGCTGGGGCCTTGTTCCTTGCGGCACCAGGCACGGGAGTAGCGTGTTTCGTCACGATGTTGCATTTGGGCAGTTGAACGGAGCACACGTGTCATCCAGGTGTGTGCTGCCCTTGCTGTGTCAGTCAAAGGTGCGGAAGACAGTGGCACAGGGAGGCTGTGGAGGAACGTGTTCTTCCTAAGTGGGTTTGTAAGGGTGGGGAGACCGGGAACGGCTTTGCAGGTGTTTCCAGGGGATGTTGCACATGGACGGGCCAGGGTTTGGAGGCCCCTAGGTGCGGCCTATCCATGGGGGTAGGAACCGAGATTCCATGGCGGTTGAGGGGGCTGTGCCTAGGGTTTTGGGATCCTCTCCCCAGTCCCAGTAAAGGGGTGTCCACAAACCCTCAGGGGAGGTCTGGGGAAGAGACTGGGCCCCGTTTCTGTTCCTGCATCTGGTGGTGCTGCTCCGTCCTGCCGGACTCTGCAGCCCCTCTCAGCCTGTCCAGAGCAGGAACCTCCGTGAGGAGGTTGGTGGGTGTCCTGAGTGGGGAGCCGGGTGACCCTTTAGGAAAAGGGTTGTTGAAGGGGTTTTCCAACCATGGATTTTTGGAGTTGCCTCTGGCTGCAGCGTGTGGAATACAGTCTGATGTTGTCTGTGGCTGGTGCGTCTTGCGGGTGTCCGTGCGATTGTCCCTGAGACTCTCCATGGGCTTCCTGCAGTGGCTCCACCCCCCTTGGAGGGGCAGCTGTGCCCTAGATGACCCGGAGCTTCTGTGTGCCGTGCGGAGGGACCTGCAGTTGGACGGGTCCTCCTCACGTGGTGCATCTGCGGAGCGTGGACGTTCCACGGTGCGGATGGCACAGCCGCTGTCGCCGGGTCGGGCTGTCAGAATGCAGCTCATCCTCGTTGAGTCCAGCCGTTCCCTGCGTGTCCTTGTTGTGCCTTCGGGGTAGAGACCCGCTGAGCTGTTGCTCCCATGAGGGTGGCGTGTCTTGCGTGAGTGGGAAACACCCATGGACCGTATGGGACGTGGTGCTGGAAAGGGTCTTGGAAGGTGCTCAGGGGTCACGTTTGTCTTTTTTCCGAGCATCACGTGTCCCGCATGGAGCGTCTGTCACTGTCAAGGAGACAATGCACATGGAGCTGTGCATCCTAGCGGTGACGTGTGATCGTGCGTCTTGTTAGCGTGCGGTGGCACAGAGGCCTTGCCGTGACATCGGTGACTTGCGCCAGTGCACAGGAAGGGAAAAGCGTCCCCGGTAGCTGCCCCCAGGTTGTCCTTGGAGAGACAGGTCTGCACGTCGTGCTTCCCTGAGCTTTTCCCAGGCAGGTGGATCCGCGTGGGCCCTTCGATAGACCCGTTTCGGACGGGTGTCCTGTCGCATGTGCATGTGGTGTGGACTGTGCGCAGCTGTTGGAGTGTGTCGGGCGTCCTCCTGTGAGAGGCTGTCCCCAGCCTGTCTCCCGCGCGTCCTGCAGCAGCTGCAGGAGAGGGACGTGCTGTGTCCCCCGCCTCTGCGGTTGGAGGAGGTTCCTCACGGGGACTGGGGGGAGCGTCCTAGGTGCTTCATTCTGCGCATTGTTTATCTTACCTGAGCAGCAGAGGTTGTTCCCTTTTTTGCAGGAACAGGGAGCTGGAAGGAGGCACGTTCTTGCGGTCGGTCAGCCTGTGTGCAGCGCGCATGCGGCCGCTTCCTCTAGCGGCGTGTTTTGCGCAAGTTTGGTGAGGGAAGCATTTCCCTCCGCGGGGTCCTCCCAGGGCTGGGCAGGTGCTCCGTGCGGGTGGAGGTGAAGTGCGATTTTTGGGAGCTGGAAGGAGCGTCTGCAGGACACCGTGCGGGCGAGCGGTGGTCTCAGTATTTTGCAGGGCCGGTGGGGCGTGTATCTTTTGGCGGGTGGTTTTTGTTACGGTTTTACGAATGTGTTTATTCTTTCTCCAGGGGAGCGGAGTTCTAGGAAGCATGTTGGTGTCCGTCATCCATGCGGACCCTGCAGCCTACGTGCCTGTGTCAGGCGGGAGCGGGTTTCCCTGAGCTGCTTCCAGTCAGCATCGTCTTCAGAGGGAGGGGGCACCTGCCGCCAGGACGTCCTGGAGGGTCGTCCACACCTGTTTGGAGATGCGGACGCCGTCGTGGCCCCTGTGTTTGTGTGACGTCAGGAAGGCTGGTTGCGGGAGCAGGGCACCCGCCCTGCGGTGGGTGCCATGCCTGTTGGATGCCGCCTGCAGAGTCTTTGTGGAATCGATGCCGCAGGTGGGTGCACAGTGCCGGGCCCCGGGGGCGATGCGTCCGTCTTCACGGTGTTCCCTCCATCAAGGATGGGATCCGTGCAGCGTTGGCCTGGGAACACTCGTGTCCGTCCACGTGGTGGTGTTGTCAGTGTCCGTTGGCAGGTGCCCATGTCATGGCTGAAGTTCCGTGGCCTGTTTCTTTCACTTGTCTGCATCCGGGCTGTGCTTGGCAGGGGGCAGAAGGTTGCATGTTTTGGTGAAAGTGCGCTCCATGAGGTGTTTTCTCCCAGGAACAGGGAGCCGCAGGAAGGACTGTCGGAGCCTGTTCTCAGCACGGACTCGATGTTCCTGACAGGCGCACGTTGCTTTGAACGGCTTCCATGGCTTTTCATCCTGCTTCCTTTGGAAGGAGAAGCTGCCTCGCCAGGATGCTGCAGAGGAGTGTTCCCAGCTGTTCGCAGACACCAACACCCCCGAGTCACCGGTGACGGGCCCTCCCGCTGTGGCTCCTGCGTGTTTCCCATGGTGCTGAGGCCTCCCCTGCAGCTGCCTTTTTTAAAATTTTAAATCAAAGTATGGTTGCTTTTCACCTGCCTTGGTGTCTGTTTCCTTAAAGTGACTGCATGACGTCACTTGCTCTGGTGATCAGTGCACGGGGTCCAGTTCCCTGGAGTCTGCAGAGGCCTCTGTTGGCCCCGTGGCCCAGGGTGTCTGTGAGGACATGTGAAGGCTCTTGGTGGCTATGCGTGTTGTCCTTATAAGCATGGTGCTCATCTCACGATACGGGGTCCCGAGCCCTGCCCTTGGGGCTGGTGAGCTCCATCCACATGACTGTGTCTCCTCCACGCGAGTCCCATGGCCTCTGGTACCGGTTCTGTGTTTGGGTAACCTGTGCGGAGGAAGTGGGGTCTCCCCGTGTCACGTGGCTGGAGACCATCCTCCTTGGAGATGCTGCCTCTCGCATCCCTGCGATACATGGGCTGGTGGGAGGGTGGGGAGGGAGCCCATCTCCACCCTACGTGCTGAGGGTGCAGGGGGCACCTTGTCCCTTTCCTTGCCAGTGGCTCTAGGACAGGGTGTATCGTCCTGATACCCGTCCACGGTGGGGTGCAGGGGGTTGTGGCAGGGACTCCGGAGGGGAGCGTGTGGCTGGCCGTCTTGGCAGCTGCGGGTGGAGTGAGGAGAGTGTGTGTGTGTCCCTCGTAGGAGTCTCAGCCGCGCAGTCAGTGAAGCAGCTCCGTTAGGCTTTGTCTGTGCCGTCCTCAGAGGGCTGTGCCGTCATGTGGCACCGTGGCTCCGTGTGCAGTCCAGGAGGTGCTGATGTTCGTCTGTTCATGTCTCTGTTGTGGGCCTTGCGGGCTCTCCCTGAGGTAGGTCTGCTTCCCGGCACCCCTGCTCAGGACAGGGGTGCGTCTGTAGGATGGTACATTTGCAGGTGGGTTTTCGCGGAAGGATCGAGGTCTCAGAGTCTGGGCTAGAGATGGGCTGGGCCACCTTCGTTGCAGCAGGTGTTCAGTTTTGGGAGGGGGTGGAAGGCCTGCTGGACAGACGGGGCCTGTGGATGTGGGTGACTCACCAGGGGGCCGGGAGCGGCGAGCTGGTGTATTGTGGTCGAGAAGGGCGATGGACACCTTGTTTGGGAGACGTGCCAGACGGCCGTGGAGGTGGGAAGGGTGTGGTTTCCTGAGAAGCTGGTGCGGAGGGGACGGGAGGCCTGCGGGTGTCCTCTCAGAGGCTGGCGTGTCTGCGTTCCTAGGGAAGGAGCTTCTGTGTCCCCCCAACAGTGTTGAGCGTGTCCTGCGTGGTCAGCTGTACATGGTGTCCACGTAGGGCCTGTTTACAGGGTTTGGCCCAACAGGGCGGCTCGTGTCTTCTTGGAGGTTGAGTCCCCAACTGCGGTCATGTCTTCTGTAGCCTTTGTGGCACCGTGTCCCCCTGCTGCCTCCGTTGTGGGTGGGTTGCGTCTTGGAGGATGGTGTCCTTGCACAGGGTGGCTGAGGAGGGATCCACGAGTCCCTCCTGAGGACTGTGCAAGGGTCCAAGATCCTGGGATGGACAGGAGTGGGTGGTGTCCTGTGTCCTTGGAGGTGTCCACCTTTGGGGGAGGGCAGCCCCTGGTAGCATAGGGTTTCGCTAGGTGACCTGGGTCGGTCCCTGGGTGGGATCTGCTGGAGGGGGC
This sequence comes from Noctilio leporinus, assembly GCA_004026585.1. Lineage (NCBI taxonomy): Eukaryota > Metazoa > Chordata > Mammalia > Chiroptera > Noctilionidae > Noctilio > Noctilio leporinus. The sequence goes on from PVIW01003665.1 coordinate 148,967, forward strand.
GTCCTGTTTGGTGGGGTGAGGTCACCATGGGGTTGTGGTGCTCTGAGAAGGACTTTAGGTGGCCATGTGAGTAGGTGCCTCCTGGGGAAGATGTTGCCATAATGTCAGCTGAGCTGCATCCCTGAGCCCAGCTCCTGTGCCCCCCGTGGAGGGTTCCCCCCTCCCAGGCCCTCTTCCAACTGAGGCGGAGGCCGGTGCCGTCACCCTGGGGTGCCTCTGCCAAGGGCCCTGATTCATGGTGGTTGTGACCCCCAACATGGTGGCCTGTAGCCACTGTGGGGCAACCCTGGGCTGTTCGCTGATGATCATGTAGGCGTATGTTTTGGGGAGAAGGTCTTGAGGGTGCCTGTTGGGTGGGAGCAGGTCCTGGTGGGGAGCTGTTCCCCAGGGGCTGAGGTTGGGTGATTTTCTGGGAGGTCCATGAGGGGGCGCAAGGTTTGTGAAGTTCCCCCTCCCCGTGTGGGTGCTTAGCAGCTGCGTCCCTGTGTTGGTGGCGTGGGCGGGTGGGCCCTCAGGTTGGATCCGTTGTGACTCAGCCGAGGTGCCGTCCTCAGCTGGGCTCCTCGGACGTTTTTGGAAGCTTCTCTCTGCTCCTCGCCTTGGCGGCGGTGCCGACAGCCTAGGGGGCCTGTGCAGGGGCCCCGCGTCCTGGAGGATGTCACTGGCACCCCTCCATGTCCCATAGACCTGGTGGGGCACCCCTGGGGTGGAAGTCCTTCTGGGGAGCCTCCTGGGTGGCAGGAGCTCACGGTTGGGAGGTTGCTCCCGGGTACCAAGGAGGCTGAAAGTGTTCTCCCTGCCCTGGTGGAGACACCAGAAGGATCCTCTGCAGGGGTCTCTGGTGATGTTTGTTCTGTTGTGTTGCTGTCCCCCTTCCTCTGCCACCCTGTCCCGTCCTCCACAGGAGAGGGGTGCGTGTCCCAGAGGACTCGCCTGGCCCGAGGTGGATGCCTGTGTGTCACATTCAGGGTGTTGGTGAAGTCCTGCCAGGTCCGCGGTGGAGGGAAGGTTTCTGCTGTGTCCCAAGGTAGCACCTTCCAGTTGTGTTGTGGGGACATCCTGCTTGTGGAGGGTGTGATCTCTCCTTTGGGCTCTTCCATCATCTTTCAACATGTGCCTCCACCTTGTAGCACACGTGAAGGTGTTGTCTGTGCAGGTGGGGGCACCAGCGCTCTAGGGTGCTGCTTGGACGGGTGTCTCCCCCTCGCAGTGTCCACTAGGGTGTCCTCCCCTGTAGGTGGAGATAGTGGCACCCAGGTTCCTCAGAACCTTCCACGGCTGCCTGTGTCAGGGAGGCCTTGTGAGCTACCGGATGAGTGAGTCCCATTCCTTTCCCACCCTGAGTGAAGGAGGTGGGGTATGTCTCTCACGGTGGTACATTTTGGGGGAAGGAATGGTCCCCAAAGGTGTGTCTGGGAGGGACCCAGAAGGTGTCGTCTCCACCTAGGTGGACCTAGCAGCTCCCTAGGGCCCCACACAGAGGGCGTTGGTGGTCCGTGTGCTTCGGTGATGGTGCCACCTGCAGCCACAGCTCTGTCCCCGCAGATGGGCGTGCACGTTCTGATGGGTGTGCCTGGGCGCAGGTGCCGGGTACGGGTCACCTGGTGGCTAGGGGCAGAGTGCGCGTGTGTTTCGGGAGGGGTGTGGTACCCCAGGTGAGTTGGGGAGGGAAGAGCGGAGTGTCCTCCTAAGGTGCGGAGCTCCGGTGGCGTCGTGGGCACGTGTGGGCTGCGGAGTTGTCCTCCCTGTTTGTCCTCTCTGCCCTCCTCGGGGAGGTCACTGCACCACCGTAAGGGCACCTGAAGGTGTTCCCTCCCCCTGGGAGGAGAGGGTGGCACCATCGGGTGTTTCTTCAGGGGTCGTGAGCCACTGTTGCCGCTCCCTGTGCCCCCCAGAGGTGGTCTCTGCTGCGGGTAGAGGAGGGGGTGCGTGTGAAGAGGGCACGTTTGCTGGTTTGGGGACCCTGTGGTGGGATGGGCTCCCACGTGGATCTGCTGAGGGGACTCTCTCTGCTTTGGTTCTGCACACTCCTCGGAGGGGTGTCTGCAGCAGGTGGAGATGCTGGCATTGCAGGGAGCCTTTGAAAGGGGCTCCCTGACACCCGAGGGGCCTCCGTGTGTCTTTCTGGAAGTGAGCAGCTCCCCACGGCAGCCTGTGTCTTGCAGCCCTTGTGGGTACGTGTGGATCAGGGGAAGGGATGGTCCTGGAGGGGGTCTCCTGAGGGGAGATGGAAGTTGCTGTTCCTGCCAAGGTGGAGGCAGGAGCACCCGGGGCGCTTGTGCAGGGGCCTCAGTGGTGTGTCCTGTGGTGGCAGTGACAGCATCCCCGGCCCTTCCTCTGCCACCTCACTCCTTTACTGACAGGTCAGGGTTGTTTCCTGGGAGATTTGCCTGGAGGAAGGTGAAGGGAAGTGTCCTTGGGTCTGTGGCTGGAGCGTGGGAGTGTGTTAGGAGGGGTGTGTTCCCCCAGATCTGTGGGGTGGGAAGGGTGGTGCCATGTTCTTCACAAGCACAGCTCTGGTGGTGTTGGGGGAACCTGTGCTGTGGAGGGAGCCGTCCCTCAGGTCAGCCTCTCGGGTGCTGCTTGGGAGGTGACCTCCCCTACCACCCGCACATCTCCAGGTGCTGTTCTCTGCTGGGTGGAGAGGCTGGCACCCTAGGGTGTTTCCACAGGGGCCGTGAGCTATCGTGCTGTTCTGTGTGCCCTTGCAGAGGGGCCCCCCTCCAGCGTATGGCGAATGTTGCAGATCCCCTATGGGCTGCTCTTGCTTTGGGGGCTCCTTTCCCTCCTTTGTAGGAGGAGGGGTGTGGGAGAGGAGGGCACATTGGCTGGTGGTTGTGGGACCCTGTGGTGGGCTGGGCTGCCGTGTGGATGCGCCGAGGGGATTGTGTGGCCTTTGGTTCTGCCTCCTTGTTGGAGGGGGGGTCTACCAGGTGGAGAGGCTGCTACCCTAGGGTGGTCGTGCAGGGGACCCGGAGCCTGGTGTAGGGACCAGGCTCCGTGTGATGTCTTGGAGGTGGATTCCTTGACACCTCCCCTCCAACCCCCCACCACGTGCAGCAGCGGAGGTTTTAGAGTCCACATGCAGGCAGGGTGGGGGTGGCTGTGGATGGAGGTGCGATGGTGGGGAGGGGGCTTCTGCTGGGGGTCCGGATGGGTGACCTGGTGGGATGGGGTGGAAGGTGTGTTGTCTCCTCTCAGGTGAGTCTCCTCCGCTTTACCTCGGACAGGCCCCTCCCTGCGCCAGCACAGCCTATGGGGGAGACGTGGGCACCAGGTGCTGCTGCAGGGGCGCCTCCCGTGAGGAGCCAGCGGGGCTCTGCCTGCCCTCCTGGGGGTGGTTCCTCCACAAGGCTGCGTGCCCTCCTGGGGGTGGTTCCTCCACAAGGCTGTGTGCCCTCCTGGGGGTGGCCCCTCCACAAGGCTGTGTGCCCTCCTTGGGGTGGTCCCTCCACGAGGCCGCATGCATCATTTAGCCCTTAAAGGCCACCACCTGTGATGTGGAGTCACTTCTCTGCTTCCCGCTCCCCAGGGTGTTGGAGGAGTGTGTTTGCAGGGTGTTGGGTGATGGCTCTGGACATGAGCAGACTGTGGTGGGAGCGTCACTTCCAGGGCACCAGGGTGGGTGCCCTCGTGGGATGGGGTCTGCTGGGGGTTTGATGAGGTGGCTCTCTCTGCCTTCATCCTCTGCCCTTCTTGGAGGGGTGTGTTCCCCACTCCCAGGACACCTTGGGGTGCAGGGTCACTCCACCTGCCTGCATGTGGCCTCTAACCCAAGGCAGGTATCCCTGAGGTGTCATCTGCTGCACGTCCTCTGCAAGGATAGGGGTGTGTGTCCTGGTAATGACTGGAGGTGTGGCCCCAGTTTGGTGGGGGATTCTAAGGTGGGGGGCTTCCTTAGGGGACCAAGGCGGGTGACCTGTTTGGATGTGTCCGAGAGGGGATGTCAGGAGGTACAGTCTCGACACTCGTGTTTGCTACTCACACGCTGAGGCCTGTCCCTGGGGTCGGCCAGTCTGTCCTGTGTGGGGAGCGGCCTGTGCTCCGCCGCCCCAGAACCGGAGCTGTTCTCCCTGCACAGGTGCAGGTCATGGCAGCTCGGGCTGGGTATGCAGGGCCAGCTCTTCATCAGCTTACCGTTGACCCTTGTGTGGGACCCCGATGGTGCACCTCGCCCCTACCTCCTCTGTAGGAGGGGTGTTGTGTTTCAGACGATGGGGAGTTTGTAGGGGATGGTGGGGGAGGTTCCCCCTTGCGCATGCCCTCAGGGCGCTTCCTGAGCTCCGGTGTTGTGCCCTCTTGGGGGAGGGGTCACTTCCCCCTCCGTAGACCACATCAAGGTCTTCACCACCCCAGTCCCGCAGGTGGAGATAGTGAATGGGATCCCCACCTGTCCCTGTGTCTACTGTCGCTCCAACCCCTTCTGTCACAGGAGGGGTGGGTGTGTGTTGGACCAGGAAGGAAACTGCAGGGTCTTCGTGGTGGGGTGGACCCAGCTATAGAGGGGTGGCGCCATGTCCCATGTCCTCCCTGTGTGGAAGGACCTGCTGGGTTGAAGGGGCCAGGGGTGGGGAGAATGGCCCTGGGTAACCAGGGTGGGTGTTGTGGGGGTGTGTGGCTGAAGAGGGTGGGACCTTTTCAGGGATGGGTGGTGACAGGTGTGCTCCTGAGTGTCACATCCCTGAGGTGCACTCCCACTAACCCCTGCCGGGGGGGTGCCTCCCCCTTTCCTCCTGGACATCTGGAGGTGTTCTCCCCTCCTCGGTGCAGGTGAGGATAGCGTAGGGTGTTCGTTCAGGTCCAGAGGCAACCTTGTGGCTGCACATCCTGGAGGACGTCCCTCCAGCTGGGGCTTGTGCCCCACCTGCTCCTCATTAGTGGGTGTCCTGGATGGTGGTGCTCCTGGGGGTGGTGGTCCTGGATGGGTGGATGTTGAAGGGGAGGAAACTGTGGTGGAGAGGGCTGGGTTTCCGATCATGGTCATTTCCCCACATCTTCTGTCCATCCGTCCATGGAGGGAGCGCCTCCCCCCATCTGCACAACACCTAGGTGTCACCCTAGCTGGAGATGCCGGCACCACATGGTGACAGCACAGTGGGTGCTGAGCCCACCCACCCATGGTGGCTCTCAGTCTCCTGCTGGAGTCCGTGAACGGAAGCTGCTAGATCACGTCCTCCACCCCTGGTGCCTCCACCTCTCCCTCCATCCTCTGCCGTCGTAGGTGTGGGACGTGGGTGCAGGAGGTGCACATGGGACGCAGGTACAGCTTTGGAGGGACTTCGCAGGGGTGGGATGCCCCAAGGGAGGGGTGGCTGCATGGGTGCCCTGTGTCCTGTTTGCGGGGAGGGAAGTCTGGACCAAGGGGTAAACTTTTGGGGGGGCGGGGTTTGCAGGATGATCAGGGTGGGGGACCTGGTGGGGTGTCATGAAGGTGGGGGATGGAATCTGCAGGGACGCGCGCCCTCTAGTGGTGGTGTCGGGAGTTGCAGCGCCTGGCGAGTCATCACTCCCGCTGGGTCCTCTGTCCTCCTTGGAGGGCCGACCTCCCGGGTCCCCACGGGCGCCCCTCAGGGTGTTCTTCTCGCGCAGATGTTCGCAGGGCTCTTGAGCCACATGAGTGGCTGCCCGTGAACTCCCGGAGGTGGTTCCCTCCGGGGGATGGCTCGTGTCCTTACAGGCCACTCCTACGGTCCTGCCCCTCTGTGTCCTGCAGGAGGGGGGTTTCCTCAGAGGGGCCTCCTCTCGGGCGCGGGGTGCGTGAGTGGAGGGGTGTATCTTCCCCCGAGCTGTGGGGGAGACGGCCTGCAGTGACGTGAAGGGGGGTGGGTGTCGGAGGCTTGGCTGGGGACAGTTTTCCTCCCACGTGGGAGTGGAGACCCTGGGGGTGAAGTTGGAGTGGAGGGAGCGGCTGAGGGGCAGACGTCTGGGTCGGTGCTGTGGAGGAGGGTCCGTGTGTGGGGTGACCCCTGGGATGAAGCTGCTCATTGGACATGAGGGGCCCAGCGTCACATGTGCCTTCTGGGTCCTGAGACCCCGAGGCGTTTTGTACCCAGACACCCTTGAGTCCAAGTGGAGACCCTCAGTCCCAAGGGTGCTTCTGCAGGGAGGGAGCATCGTCCATCCCAGATAGGACCCATGAGGTCCTTCCCAGAGGTGAGGACCCATAGCACCTCCCCGGACCCTGGGGTCGCTGGAGCCCTTGGCCCTGCCCACTCACTGCTGTGGGGCAGGGGTGTGTGCGGTGCCGCAGTCAGGTTGTGGAGGGTGGTCACTGAGTGGGGGCGGCGCAGGCCTAGGGGAGAGGTGGGTGCCCTGTGCGGGGTGCCCAGCAGGGGTCCACCTTTGGGGGAAGGAGCTGTGAGGCCCTTTCATGGAGGAGTTTGTGGTGCTGGCAGCTTCACCAGGGGCCCGGGGTTCCTGTGTTTCCTTGGGGTGGACAGAGCGGTGCCCACATGGAGGGGGCTGTTGGGACCAGGACGAGCAGGGTCCTTCCCAGGGCCGGGGGCTCCTGGCTGCGATGAGAGGAAGTGGGGAGACTGAAGCTGACCCACGGGTACCAAGTGTGTCCTGCCTGCAGCCTGGAGGTGGGCACGTTCCCCAACACTGCTCGGGGGACAGAGGCCACCGCTCCACCTGCTGTCCTTCATACATGTTACACAGCACTGTCGTTGTAGCCAGCGGTGCAGTGTCCACACTTGCGTGTGTGTCTGTGTGTGCGAGTGTGCGTGTGTGAGGTGCCAGTTGAGGGCCTCTGAGCTAAGGGGAAGCGTAGCGCAGGGCTGCTGTCCCCTTTGTAAAGGACACTTTCTCCCCAGGGCTCCTTAGAGGGTCTTTTGTGGATGGGAATGTCCTGGATGGAACCACCCTATTCTTTGCACTGGCCGTGCAGGTGTCCCTCTCCCACTCCCCCTTGTGGGGATGGCGCCTCACTGCAGGGGTGCTGGATCCCTGCCTAGATCCCCACTTTCCCCACCGCCCTGCCTGGTCTTTGTGCTGCAGGAAGGCAGGGTGTTCCCATTGGAATGGGGCCATGTGAGCCCCGTGCACGGGAGCATGCTGATGGGAGCAGAAGAACTCCTAGGGGTGTTCAAGGGGAGTGGCTGCAGGACAGGTGGTCCTCAGGCATCACAGGTCACCCCTGCTGTCTTGCCTGGTCAGCAGCCCATCCTGAAGTCGCCAGTGGGTCTCCTGCAGGGCCCTGAGGGCTGGTTCCGTCCCTTCCTCTGCTCCTGGGTCCTGGCTGCACAGAGGCTCCTAGTGCTGATGTCGTTCCCTGTCCACTGGGGAACAAACATCACTTCTCCTCCCACATCGGTTGTCCTGTCATCTGGGAGAGGAAGGCAGGTTGGAGAGGAGGGGGGTCTTGGCATCAGGGGCTGTACCTGTTCGTGAGCAAGTGTCCAGGTTTGTTCCTCAGAGGGGATCCTGCGGGCATCCTGCGTGTTCGGTGCAGTCTGTGGGAGCGTGAGAACGGGCCTGGTGTAGAAGGCAGAAGGGAAAGAGTGAGGGCTGCACAGGCAAGGGAGGGGTCCCTGTCTTGTGGCAGGGTGGACAGAGGGAGGCTGTGTTGGGGGACGGGTGAGGGGTGCGCTGCAGTCGTAGACGCCCCTGGTGCCCATGGTGCTGCCTTTTCCTGGAGGAGAGGGTGGTCGGAGAAGCCCCTCCGTGCTGCAGGAGTCTGCGGGCCCACGGTGCGCAAGGCTGTGGGGCTGGAATTGGACCTGTTGTGCAGTGAAAGTCATTCACCGTCCCCCAGGTCCATCCCTAAATGTGTCCCCTCCTACCTGAGAAGTCCAGGGGCAGCAGGGGCAGGAGATGAAAGGGATTTGTCAGCAGGGCAGGCAGCGAGCTGTGGTTGGTTCCTGAGGGGAGCCTCCTGCGCCCTAGGAAAACAGAAGATGGAGGAGATACGGTCCCTTCCCAGGCCCCCACCTCCAGTGTCCGTGTGTGCGAGGCTGCAATGGGCGAGAGGGTGGGAGCCTGTCCAGTCCCCCTGTGACGGCTCACCTGCTGTGTCCCAGTGGACGTGGTGACAGTTCCTCCTGCCCGGAAAGGAAACGTCTCCGCTAGCGGTGTCTGTGGATGTGCAGCCTTCCTTCCCTCCTTGCGAAGGCCGCGTCCGTCTGCATGGCTGCGGTGTCAGCCAGGTGTGGCTTGTCCAAGTCGATGCTGTTCCCTTACGGGTTTTCCGGAAGAAGCAGACCCCCGAGGTCCCTTTGGGAGGCAGGCCATGGCCCTTCCAGGCTCCGCTCTGCAAGGCCACAGCGGTCCTGCACGTGTCACGCAAGCCCATGCAGGGTCATCGCTTGGTGTTTCACAAGACCAAGGGGTACAGGGTTGAAGCCGGAAGGGAGATGCAGAGGGCAAGGGGCATCCGTTGTCCGTGGGCAGTCCCCAGCATCCCCTCCCCATGCATTGTCCCTTGGCCAGGGCGTTTCTGGCAAGTGTTCCCTGTCATTTGGAACATGACATGTCTCTTGTAACATAGAGACACCCCTCGCTGCCCCAGAGTTCTGGGGATGCCCAGGGGTCCCTTCACCAGCCTCACAGGTCCGTGTCCTTTCAGTCATAGTATTTTGACAGGTGGTTTTACTCATGGCCTGTCACTGACCCTTTGTTGGGTCCAGAGTCCCCAAGGGCATCTCCCCAAGTGTTTCACAGACACCGTGTACAGGCATGTGCTGTTGACAAGCAGATACACAGAAGGCAGGACCAGAGTCAACGGCGCACCCGTTACAATGGCAGCAGAAACACTCAACACGAGAGGGCACATACATTGCAAGCATGGTACATAGGATGACGTCCACCATGAAGGACACGCAATGGTCATGTTTACATGTACAGAATAGTATTGAGTGTTACAGATAGGAAAACAGGGTGTCCCCATGGGCTACACAGTCCAGGTCCCAGAGGCCCAGAAGGACACGATGGAGAATCCCACAGCCCAACATCCCATTTTTACATGGGGAGCAAAGGACAGAGTTCCATGCACAGTCCATCGTGATGTCCTCATGGGACACATGGTATAGACTGTCACAGGTGCACATGGAGGTGGTCCTGGGGGAAGGAACCTGGAGGACATCCCGGCCCTGAGAGCAGAGGTTGCTGTGTGGGAAGCAAAGCAGAGCGTCCGTGAGCCCGCTGTGCTGTTTGTGCAGGAAAACCAGGGGAAAAAAAGGAGAGAGCCTATTTCCGACTGTCACACAGAGAAATTCACAATGTCTACATAGGAAGCAGGTTCCACAATATGACACAGCTGAACATGGGGAGGTTCTGCTCCTAGCACAGCCCCGGGTGGGAATGCACATGAGGATGTTACAGTTTAAAGTGTGTGACTCTTGTTCCAGAGGCAAGGGCAGCATGTCCACCGTGCAAACCACATGAGATGGCAGGAAATGGATCCCAGTGGACCCTGAGGTGGCCCCTTTGTGGCCCTGGAAAGGGCTGCAAAACATGTGGCAGTGGACAGACCCACTCCCCTGCCACCAGAGTCCTGTGTCTGTCCTCAGTCTTCCGTGGGCTCAAGGGTCCTACAGTTCAGTGATGTAGCTGCTGCATGCGAGAGCCGCATCTGCCCAACACGGGCAGAAAGGAAGGCCAACAGTGGAAGCGTGTGTTGGCCATGGGTGTCCTTTCTCTGCTGGAGGAACTCCCAGGAGGGTTTGGGGTGAGGAGTGGGGTTTGGGGTGGGAACGTTCAGTGCCCAGTGCAGGTGGTGGGGGCCTCGTTGATCCCTGCAGGTGTGAGGGGTCCCAGGCTGCTGCCTCCTGCCCTGCAGGCCTGAAGGTGTCCTGAGCAGGAGACCCTTGGAACAGGTGTCCCCTTCCCAGGGATGCCCGTCCCGGCCTGGGAGGAATCTCATCTTGTGGAACTGCTGCTGTCCCAGGGCAACCCTCAGGGTCTCCTGCCCCCTAGGGAGGCAACGCAGCCTTGAGGAAAGAGGGGCTCCATGGCTGGGGGCACCCTCTCACCCGTTGGTCCCTTTTCTCCCCACACACCTTCCGTCCCAGGCCCAGGTGGTAGGGAGGCTGCTACTTGGTGGGTCCCAATCCCTTTTCCCTACAGTTCCCTCAGGTGGTCGGGGTTCCAGTGTTTTCAGCAGCTCCCAGGTGGACGTTCTCAGCGAGTCAGGCCTGGCCGGAGCCTGCAGTCCATGCTCCGCAGTCAGCATCTCCTTTGGGGGAGCCCGCATTTCTGCCCAGCTAGGGTTCTTTTGGACCGTGTCACGTAGAGGTGACACGGTCTGCCATTTGTGTGGCCCTCCCTCCGTCTCCCAGGGGTGAGGGTCATTTATCTCTGGGGGGTGTCATTTTCCGTGAGGAGGGACCTTTCCGCTTGCACAGGGCTGTTTGTTGGGTGG